>PVKU01005366.1:100305-125018 GCA_004027475.1 Anoura caudifer | reverse complement strand
CACACCTAAAACAAAAGCAAACTAAGCCAACACCTAGAACAGGAACAGAAACACAGAAAAGGAGGTCTCATGGAGGGTTAGCAATAGGGGAGTGGGAGGAGGAGAGAGGGGGAAAAGGTACAGAAAATAAGTAGCATAGGTGGGAGGTAGAAAATAGACAGGGGTAGGGCAAGAATAGTATGGGAAATGTAGAAGCTAAAGAACTTATGACACATGGACAGGAACTAAAGGGGGGAATGTGGGTGAGAGGGGGTGTTCAGGGTGGAGGGAAATGATGGAGAAATGGGACAACTGCAATAGCATAATCAATAAAATATATACTAAAAAAAGAAAAAGAAAATTACAGGCCAATATTTCTGATGAACATAGATGCAAAAATTCTCAACAAAATATTAGCAAACCGAATTCAGCAGTACTTTAAGAGAATCATATACTGTGATTTATTCCAGGATGCAATGATGATTCAACATCTGGAAACCAATCAATGTAGTACATAACATTAAGAAATTGAAAAATAAAAATATAGTCATCTCAATAAATTTGGATAAAAGCATTTGACAAAAGTTAAGATGCGTTCATAATAAAAAGTCAAGAAAGTAAGTGTAATGGGAACAAACCTCAATATAATGAAGTCCATATATGACAAGACCACAGCTAAAATCATACTTAACAGTGAAATTCTGAAAGCTTGTGCTCTAAGGTCAGGAACAACATGATAATGGCCACTCTTGCTACTTTTATTCAACATAATACTGGAAGTCCTAGCCAGAGCAAGTAGGCAAGAAATGAAATAAAAAACTTCCAAATGAGAAAGAATGGAGTAAAATTTTCTTTATTTGCAGATGACATGATATTATATATAGAAAACTTTAAGAACTCCAGCAAAAAATTATTAGAGCTAATATTTGTATTCAGTAAAGTTGCAGAATATAAAATCAACACACAATAATCAGGTTTGTTTACATACATAAACTATGAGAAAGAGAAATTAATAAAACAATCCCATTTAGCATAGCATAAAAAAACAATGAAATACTTAGGAATAAATTTAACCAAGGAGATGAAAAATCTGTACACTGATAACTATGAGACATTTATGAGAAAAGTCACAAATAAATGAAAGATATTTCATACTTATGGAATAGAAGGATTAATATTGTTAAAATGCCCATAATATCCAAAGCCATCTATAAATTCAATGCAATCCCTATTAAAATTTCAGTGGCATTTTCCACAGAAATAGAAGATAACCCTAAAATTTTTATGGAACCATGAAAGGCCCCAAATAGTCAAAGCAATCTTGAGAAAAAAGAACAAAGCTGGAGGCATTACACTCCCTGATCTCAAGCTATATTACCAAGCTACCATAATCAAAACAGTATGGCACTGCCCCCCCCCCCAAAAAAAAAGACCAATGGAACAGATTGGTCTTGGAACAGAAAAGGAACACAAATGGAACAGAAAAGACCCCAGAAATAAACTCTCACATATAAAGTCAACTGATATTTTTAAAGCAAGCGAAGAACACTCAATATAGAAAAAATAATCTCTTGAATAAATAGAATTGGGAAAACTGGACAGCCATGGGCAAAAGAATAAAATTGAACTATACACAAAAAATGAATTCGACATAGATTAAAGACACTTAAGACCTGAAACCATAAAACTCCTAGGAGAAACAATAAAAAGTATAGTCCTCGGCATCAATCTGGGCAATGATTTTTTGTACTTGACACCAAAAGCAAAGGCAATAACAGCAAAAATAAAGTAGCAGAACTACATCAAACAAAAATTCTTCTGCACAACAAAGAAAGCAATAAACAAAATAAAATGGGAGGAAATATTTGCAAATCACATATCTGATTAGGACTAATATTCAAAATAAATAAAGAATTCAGCCCTGACAGGTGTAGCTCAGTGGTTTGGGTGTCATGCTACAAACTGAAAGGTTGCCAGTTCGATTCCCCATCAGGGCACATAGCTGAGTTGTCAGCCAGGTCTCCACTTGGGAATGTGTGAGAGGCAACCAGTTGATGTTTCTCTTGCACATTAATATTTCTCTCCCTCTCTTTCTCCCTCCCCTTCTCCCTCTCTGAAAATAAATAAATAAATAAATTTTTAATAAAACAGGTACGTAAAAATATGCTCAGTTTCACTCATTCAGGGAAATATACATCAAAACCACAATGAGATATCACCTCACACCTGCTACGAGGCTATTATCAGAAAGAGATATGTGTTGGTAAGAATGTGGAAAAAGAGGAACCCTTGTGCACTACTGGTGGGGATGTAAATTGGTTCAGCCATTATGGAAAACAGTTTGGAGGCTCCTCAAAAAATTAAAAGTAGAGATACCATATGATCTAGCAATCCCACTTCTGGGTATATACCCAAAGAAAATAAAAGCAGAATCTTAGAGAGATATCTGCACACCCATATTCATTGCAGTGTTATTTACAATAACCAAGATGTGGAAACCAAGATGTTTGTTCACATATTAATGGATAAAGAGGATGATACATACAATGGCATATTACTCATCCATGATAAAAAATAAAACTCTGTACTTTGCAGCAGCATGGATGGACCTTGAGAGCATTACACTAAGTGAAATAAGTTAGAATAAGAAAAATAAGTTAGAAAGAGAAAGATTCTTGTATGTGGAATATGTAAAAAATGAACTCATAGAAACAGAGACAAGAATGATGTTTGCCAGGGTCTGGGCAGCGGGGGAATGGGGAGTCGCTGGTGGAGAAGTGTATGTATTCTGGGGTCTAATGTGCAGCATGGTGATTGTGGGCGATACTACTGCACTGTATACTTTAAAGTTGCTAAATAGTAGGCCTTAAATATTCTCACCACAAAAAAGAAATGGTAACTGTGTGACATGACAGCAGTGTTAACCCATGCTATGGTGGCAACCATTTTACTGTATATCAGTGTACAGATAAACACACTGAACACATGAACTTCCGTAAGGCTATATGTCAATTGTGTCTCAATAAAGCTGGAAAAAAATAACAGTTTGACCTGGGGACAGCAATAGCCTTCAACTTACATGTACCTATAAAAAATTTTTCTTTGGAGATAGACACAGTTTTATCATATTCTCAAAGAAATACATAACCCCATAAATGTAGAGGACAACTGTAGTAGCATTTGGGGCAAATATCTAGTAGTAAGTAAAAAACATCAATTGACTCTACAAGAACAGACTCATTAAAGTAATTCTTAACCAAATTTTTAAAATAAATTCTCTAGGGAACATTTGGAGAAAGCATAGATGTCTGAAACAAAATTTAGAAGAAATAAAATTCAAGAAGTTCAGATTCCACAGATACAACATTCAGGCTGAGTGCCCTCCCTGGCTTTGGACTTCCAGCTGGTCTGGATACCTGTCACAGGGCTTTGCAATTTTTTTCCAATGGAATAATTCCACAAGGACAAAATTAGAAATACATTTATTATTTTCCTTGGAAGATTTTTTTTTACATGTAATAAAGCTGAACTTCTTTTAAGATCAGCCTGTACCACAAGCAAAAAGCAGCTCACACCACAAGACTGTTTAGAAGGAATTCTTTTTTAAAATAAAATTTAAATTCCTCTCAAATGAGAATACCTTTCTTTCCTGTGACAGACTGCTACTCGGCCAACCTCTGGAAAGGTTTGGAAAGTTCAGAAGATCATTTCTACCTTCAGGCTGAATGTACCTTATGATTACCAAGGCCCCATGGACAAGGGAAGAAAATTGATTATTTACACTTTAGGAGAGCCAGTTTATGAGATTCCACAGAAGTTTAAGAAACTGTCCACTTCCATACTAAATAAAGAAGTATGTACTAATTCTTTATATCTTTTAATTTCAAATAAAATTCAAAGACATTTTTAGACTTATTGGTTAGACCCATATATTTATATGATCCTATTTATTCAAGAGATTTTTTAAATTGTCCTATAAATTAAGTTGGTTGGAAATCAGAGATTTCATTTTAAATTGTATTTTATAAAAAGACTCCTGATTTCCTATATAACACATTCCTGAAGAGGGTTTGAAAGTCAAATGTCTAAAATACAATCATTGGACATGTACAGTATAATTCTGGCTCTAATTCGTCTGCCTTTTCACCAACCCTTAGTATTGTCAGTCAACTTAAATTTTCCAGTTGCAGGATACGTTAATATCTCTGTGATCTTAATTTACATTTTCCTAATTACCAATGGCAATTAGCATCTTGTTATAATGTGTTTAGACCATTTGTATTCACTTTTTTTGGTGAAGTATGTTTATGTGTTATCTTCTATTTGTTTTTTGTCTTTCCTTATTTATAGGAATTATACGTTTTAGACAATGTCACCCTGTTGCACAATTGCAAAAAAGAATGTTCTCATATCAAGAAAATACCATTTACTTAGAATAGAATGTAATTATCTTTTAAAAATTAGTCATTAAGTAAAAACTGGTTGATAGCCTTGAACTATTAAAACTTGTTTTAAAAGTTAAGACATGAAGTATCTAATGTATTAAATAATGTTTATCAAAAACAGAATATTTTTACTGAAGAAATACAGCATTTACAGATAATATCTTAGTTTTATAAACAATGTATTTATATGGAACACTTACTATCCTAACACTGTTAGGTATATGTAGTTACCTTGTATGTAATCCGCGTGTATGTATATCCATGGAAATGTGACTATAAAATGAGAATAATTTTCACGTGTACCCAAATGTGACTATAAAATGAGAATAATTTTCACGTGTACCCTGTGGAAGGCAACTTTACATGCTTCTCATATCATCTCCCCAACTCTATGTTATCAAAACACCTTTTTTAGTGGTTTAGCTTCTCACATCATCTTACTGCTGCAGCAGCCTCTACGCACCTATAGGCGTCCTTGGTTCTAACCTAACCTCATCTTTCAAGTTAGTTCCTAAAGTTTGCATTATCATTTTTTCCCCAAAAACAGTAGTGTCCGCTCTACAATAATCTACAATGGGTGTTTGTCAAACTTAGAGTGAAATTTAAGCTCTTGATTCTGAAATTCAGGATATTCTTAAATCAGACCTCAGACTTATGCTTAAAATTTTCTAATTGCTGATCTAAAGAAAAATATGCATCATTTAGATCAATGTTTTTTCAAGAGCACTTCTTTGAACCATTTGTTTTCCTTGGAAGTCTTCCTCTCATTTGTTGAAAGTATCATCTCTACCCTTCAGCTCCTTAAATATTACAGTATACTCATTGCTTATATTTGTTTAATAAATGAATGCATGCATGTATGAAGTATCACATCTACTAGATTTGCCTTAGGTCCCAAGCCAGGTATTTCGCTTTCCTTTGAGCCACTATGAGCTTCACTTTTTCTTATTGCTATTTGACATGCTTTCCCTTATGTTTCAGTTAAAGGTGGACTTGTCTCATCCTTCACACTAGAACATAAACACTATGTTGAGGGATTGTATTCCACTCATCTTTGTTTTCATAGAGAATCTAGCTGTACATGTAGTGTGCCCTCAAAAAATTCTTAGAAGCATGTGTGGATGTCTTACTAAAATACACAAAGGACACAAAGGGTGAGGTTGTATAGAAGACTGGTGGGGACTTGGTGGAAATGTGAGAGGTTATCCCTTTGGTGAAAGTTCAAGGCAAGTTACACCCTGAAATTGTTGAAAAATAAATAAATTCTTATGACAATTCACTCAAAAAAATATTCACAATAGTAGTTTTGAGCTCAATTTTATTGACCATGTGACCCAAATGATCTTTTTACATGGAAATCCAGAGCTGAGACTATTGAATGGGAAAATGTAAGCAAAAATGAGTGGTGTATTAAATGCACTATGTAGTCAGTCAGTGGAAATCTCTGTTTCATTTCCACTATTGTGTTACATAAACAGTCATTGTAGTCTAATGAGTAAAAATATAAATTTGCAAGTTAAAATTTGTCTTTCTGTTCAGTATATGAAAGGTGCTATATAAATTTCAAGCAGAAATATAAGAAAGATAATGGGTAACATTAATTCCTTGTTTTAAAAAATTTTGTATTTATATTCATTACATGTGTAATTTCAATGGTGCTTTTTATACTTTCTTGAAAGAAACACTTTTCTTCAGCAGGTACTGAACAATATTCCATTACCAATATGGACACTTACCAATTCTCAATGATACAGTAACATGAATAATTCTTGACATTCTCCTTGTCAATTAAAATAACTTCTACAAGCATCTAATTAATTCCTAGATCATATCAACGAAAGCATTATATTTCAAGTAAGGTCCAAAGAATGGAAAAAAAAGAGATCTTGATATTCTTGGAAAATATTTTTGCATATGAGAATATTAAGAAACTTTCCTTATGCTTTCAGCATGTTTTTTAAAGTGTGTCTATTTCTGTTGGGCTATGAAGAAACCACATTCTTGTTTATATTTTAAAGACTTAGAACACATGTTCTGTTTAATTATTTTATCCTGGTAAACTGAGACTTATGTAATTAAAGCTTTAAGCAAAAAAATATGGCATAGATAATGTCTATACTTCTAGGTTTGATCTGATTGATAAGAGTGCCAAGGCACATAAATGCATGGCAAAAATCAGTAAAGCTGGGAAAGATACACAAATAAAGACCATTTTTTATGAGCGGGAAAAGTGATTACTTTTACCAAGGTCAAAAACTACATAACTTTTTTCTGTGGTTTTCTGCTTTCTCCAACTGAAATCATATAGGGACAAAATATTAAGGACCTGAAAAGCCAAAAGATGACTTTTCTATAAAAGTATTAATGGTTGTTCAGAGAATTAAAGCCTTAATAAAGGACTTTAAGAGTTTTAATTCCTTGTGGAGCCATCAAAATTTGAAAAGCATCTGAGATTAGTATACAAACTCACTTTGAGTAAAATATGTACAGGGAGCTAATTCTGTGCAAGCCTGAGAAAAACATAACTATGCTAATCAATTTTAGCAATAATTTTAACAAGTTTAACAATAATTCAGAGATAATGAACACAAAAATCAAATGTATCTGGGTTTTTGTCAGTAAACTTATTTAAATCTTGCTCTAAAAGTGTATATAATTTATTTTTGTGTATATGTCCTTGCCTAGTTCAAGAAAAGTTGTATATTTAAGAGAATTCAGAAAGAAAAAAAATGTGTTGATCCCTTTATTAAGCACATCTATGTAAAACCAAGGTGTTCAGAAGAGAAGTCCACCTGGAGACAATGTTTCCTAATAACAATAAAGTGCCAAGAAAGAAAATAACCTCAAAACAACTGGCAGTGGGTTTGTCATATATGGCCTTTATTATGTTTAGGCATGTTTCCTCTATTCCCATGTTGCTAAAAGTTGTTATCATAAATCGGTGCTGGATTTTATCAAATGCTTTTTCTGCACATATTGATATGATCACATGGTTTTTATCCTTCATTAAGTTTATGTGGTGAGTCACATTTATTGATTTGCAAGTGTTGTAGCAACCTTGTACTGCTGGAATAAATCCTACTTGATCACAGTGTATGATCTTTTTGATGCATCACTGTTTTGGTTTGCTAGTATTTTGTTGAGGATTTTAGTGTCTGTGTTCATCAGGGATATTGGCCTATAATTTTTTGTAGTGTCTTTTCTGATTTTAGAATTAGTATAATGCTTGCCTTGTAAAATGAGTTTGGGAGCCTTCCCTCCTCTTGAATTTTTTGAAATAATTGGAAAAGGAGGGACATTAATTCTTCTCAGAATGTTTGGTATTCTGAGAAGAAATTTTCAGAAAATTCACCTGCGAAACCATCTGGTCCAGGCCATATATGACAAGCCCACTGACAGCATCATACTCAATGGGCAAAAACCCATTGACAAGTGTCCCCTTAAGATTGGGAACAAGACAGGGATGTTCATTTTCACTTCTTTTATTCAACATAGAACTGGAAGTCCTAGCCATAGCAATCAGACAAGAAGAAGAAAAAAAAGGCATGCAAATTGGAAAGGAAGAAGTAAAACTGTATCTGCAGATGATGTGATACTGTACATAAAAACCCCAAAGAGTCCACCAAAAACTATTAGAACTGAAAAGTGAATTCAGTAAAGTAGCAGGATACAAAATTAGTATCCAGAAAGCAGTTGCATTTTTATATGCCAATAACAACAAACAGAAAAGGAAGTTAAGAAAATAATCCCATTCAGCATTGCCTCAAAAAGAATAAAATACTTTGGAATAAACCTAACCAAGGATGTAAAAGCCCTGTACTCAGAAAATTATAAGACACTGAAGAAAGAAATTTAAGAAGATACAAATAAGTGGAAGCACATACTGTGTTCACGGGTAGGAAAAATTAACATAATTAAAATGTCCATACTACCCAAAGCAATCTACACTGCTGATCATGGGCACTATCAGCCTAGCCAGCCATGAGGCTTCTTTGAGGATCTTTGTAGACAGCAGAAGTGCACTAGAGAGAGACAACAGAAGAAAGGAATATGCCAATGTTAACTGTAGCTGATACATTGGTTTGGTGACAGATAAACTTTGAGGAGCCCTAGAAATAATTGGAGGTACTATTATAGGAGCAGGGACTAAAAGTTAACGTGGCTTCTAGCCCCAGCTGGTGTGGCTCCATGGATTGAGTGCCAGCCTGCAAAGCAAAGGGTCAGTCAGGGCACATGCCTGGGTTGCAGGCCAGGTCCCCAGTAGGAGACACAAAAGGGGCAGCCACACATTGATTTCTCTCTCCCTTCCGTTCTCTCTAAAAATAAATAAATAAAATCTTCAAAAAGAAGTTGATGTGACTTCTATTTTAGAATGTACTGGTTCTACATATAAAACAGAAGGTAAGAAATTCAACAAGAATCTTATCTTAATGATAGGCTTTCACTGCTTTAACACAAAAGAAGGTGATCTAAGTAACAACAGGATTGCTCTGTAACTGACTTGTGCAGTGAAAGTTTAACAATATTAATATTTGTAGTTCAGGAAATATTAATACAATCTACAAAAATTTGGTCAGCTAATATCAATGGCCATATTGTTATAAGATTATGCCAAATTGGGTTCAATATGGTAACTACATGTTTTAAAATATAGGTTTTATTTCTACTCAGATGTGGTGAGTAAAACAGATTTGGACACAATTATCACTGAAAAGATAATTTATTACTCACAGGTCCCTAGAAGAGGGTACACATCACCATGAGGGGCCACACAGGGAAGCTCCAGCATCAGTTGGGGGGTGGGGGGGAGGGGCAGAGATACCAGGGAAAATGTGGAAAAGGGCCTTCCTTGTGGTTTCTGCGGGAGGGAACAGGCAAGACAAGGTAAATGAGCTTAGGGTTGGCTAGTTTGGACAATTTCAGTGGGTTACCGGGGCATTAAATCTGTCCCTACTTGTCTGGTGCCTGGTCCTGGGGTGACTAGGACAGACAGATAGTGTCCAGAGTATGAGAGCCCTATAAAGGAGGTGGTTAGGGGTGAGGGCTCTGCATTGTTTGGTTCGCATGGGGAAAGTGCACTGGAAATTTGGTATCTGTGAAAATTAGCTAACCTTGTGAGAAATGATCCCTTCAAAGTCATCAAGGTTCTAAGATGTCTATCTGAAAACACTGGGTTGGCCAAAAAAGTTTGTTTAGGTTTTTCTATATGATGGCTCTAGTAGTGCTTAATTGTCTTTAACTTCATTCAAAACAATTTTGTTAGATTGTATTGTGACAGCTGTCATATCAGCATGCATTTACAAAAATTATTGAAATTGGTGAATTTTTGTGTAGCAGTTCTAACACTGAAGATGGAAGAAAATAAGCAACATGTTTAGCATATTATGCTTTGTTATTTCAAGAAAGGTAAAACATGCAACTGAAATGCAAAAAAGAGTTTTGTCCAGTGTATGGAGAAGGTGCTGTCACTGAAAATGTGTCAAAAGTGGTTTGCAAAGTTTCTTGGTACTGTTGATATTTTGGCCAAATAATTCTTTGTTGTGGGGCTGTCTTATGCATTGGAAGATGTTTAGCAGCACCTCTGGCTTCTACCCACTAAAAGCCAATAGTGGGAGATAACCAACATACTCAAAATATCCAAATCAATAAAGTTATTAGTAAAAATAAAAAATATGTGTTTTATTTTATGCAAAGAACTAAATGGACTTTTTGGCTAACCCAATAAAAGACATAGTAAATGCACTATAGGAATTGGTAGGAGCTTCAGAACTGACCATACACTTAGATGTGTATCTAAACTTACACAAGAGATGCAGTGAGAGCTAGAAAACTAACTCCAAGTCTAAAAAAATGAAGTTCTCAGTTTCAGGTTTGCTGGAGCAGACTCGCCAGAGGGTATGGGGGGATAAATGGTGATGGACAGAGACTTGGGTTGGGGTGGTGAACACACAATACAGTGTACAGATGATCTGTTGTAGAACTGTGCATGTAAAATCTGTATAATTTCATTAACCAGTGTCACCCAAATAAATTCAATAAAAGGGGGAGAAAAGGGAAAATGAACCTGAGCTGGAATAATTGAAAGGTAATAGTGAAAGATGATGCAACAACCATCCCACCACTCTTGGCATTATTCAGACCCTAGTTAGGGTGTTCCTGGGGTCTGGTGTAGAGCTCTGCTGCCCCACCCCTAACTCAAAGGGAGATGAAAACTCCATCAATTTCCAAATGATAACCTAACAAAGATGGGGGAGGAAATGGATCTACGGTTATCTCTACTGGTGGGTGGGATAGTTGACAAAGATTTCATTATTTCACAGAACAGAGTTAAAGACACATTTTTGTTTGAGAATGCTGGAAGTGGTCAAATAATCAGTCACCCACCACCAGTCTTCTTTTCTTTGCTTAGAACAAACTCTCTTTTCCTCACACCCACTGCTTTTAACTAAGGGTCTGAAAATGTAAATTTCGGAAAGTGGTTGACTTCCAATTGTGACTATTGAGGTTAAAGTCCATTCATTGATAACTGAACTAAGTGAAGTTATCATTTCTTACACAGGATATACTAAATTGATCTAGTGAAAACCTGGACCTTGGATTCACTGCCATCATCTATCTCCGCCATCAGTTGAGCTACTTCACCTCTAAAAGGCTGTTGAAAAAAACTTAGAGACAATATATGGAATATTCTCAGCAAAGGATATATCACACAGTAGCTGCTTAATAAATTATATGTTATAAAAAAGAATGAAATAAATATATTAAGATATGTTATTTTTAAGCCTCTGGAAAAGACAAAGTCTTAAATATTTGCCTTCTTCCCCCACTACTCCAAAGGTTTATGATCATTCTTTGTCTGAAGAAAGAATTAAAACAATTAAGTGGAATCATTATTGAAATGAATTTGTAGGCAAGCAATGATCTAGTAGAAAAAAAGTATATTAGATATTTCTAAACCTGGGATGATGTGTAATACAATCAGATCAGTATTCCCAGCAGGTCATCAACAATGTTGTGACCTAATTATTATCATTATGCAGGGCATCCGAACATTGAAATAATCTCTTGAAAACAACCTAAAATCATTTCTCACTGTAGGTTAATGTGGGTAAAAATTTTCCCCTTAAAAAGCTTCTACAACTAGAGTACTCAGATTCTATAATGTCAGTATTGGCTGGCACATTGCTGATATTTAGAAAGAATGCACTGCTAAATATCATGTGCTATTTCTCAGATCACCATTTTGAGGGATGGTTTGTATCATGTACAAGCAGAACATTTTTGGAAAAATAAACTGTTCTTTCTTTACAACTAAAGCAGTTAATACAATTCTAAGCCAGGGAGACGATTGTCTTTCATTGGTTAAGTGCATTGTCACTAGATGTGCCTGTGGAGAGGAAGGGTTAAGGATGGGCATTGAGTCAGGAGCATGTGCAGGGGTGGTGGCACAGAGAATTCTCCTTCCACCAGCTTGCATAGTTCTAGGCAGATATTTTCTTATTAATGTCAGATGTTGTTTTTCTAATTTGCCTCTGGATTTTAATGACATTTACTCCAAACATGACATTTAATAGCTCTGTGAAAATAATAATAAAATTGTACAGAAGGGAAGTGTTTAGTAAGAAAAAGTTGGACTTAAATTCATTTTCCCAGTCCCAGTCTTCTTTTCCCTTTTGTGTTTTGCCATTGACAATAATTCCAGTGTCCTAACAGTGAGAGTCATGGGGATAAATCAAAATATAAATTATCCATATTTATTTGGGTAACTGCTAGACAAAAGACAACATCCCATTTGAAGTTCATTATTAACTGAGATTAGATCTAAACCTTCCCAGTTAAAAATGATTTAAATGGGTTATTCTGGCTCCCAAAATTAGTTTGGAAAATTTACAATACTCTTGTTTGAGAGTAGAGGCAGAACTTATTGAAAAATTTTATCCTAGCTATGGGTTGGTCTTACATACCATTGTGTGCCAGTTGCTTACTTGTAGGCAGCAAAAACACTGAAGCTAAAGAATTAGGCATTGGGGTTTCTAATCTATCTACCCATTCATTCCTGTGTTCAGGGTAGACCCGAACATATTCTGTGACTTTAGTGTTGTTCTACCTTGTGACAGCTACTTTCTGACTGCCAAGATTACCTGCTAGGATTTTCCTTTCAAGCCTCCTCTCTTTAAATATTGTTATACATTCTAAATGACATCACCCTTCTTTCTTACCCACCAATAAAACTCCTGAGCTTTAGTGGATTGATCTAGCACAGCTACTATTTACTTCATTATGCCATCATTGAATTGATATCCATGTGCCTCTTTAGACTATGAAGTACTTGAGCATTCATATTCATCCTTGTATCCCCAGCCTCACAAGCTATTTGTGATGCCATAAGGACTCATTATCTGTAGAAAGAAGGAAGATGAGAAGAATGAAAAAAAGGAACTATGGGAGAAAGAAACAAAGGAAGAAAATGTTCTAAGAGTGATGCTGTCCTAAGTAAATGTTTATTGAAATAAAAACAACTTGTGGCCAATCTTAAAAGGTGAAAACTCCAAAGAATTTTTGCATTTTTTAAAAACACCTGGTAAAACAAAAAGATAAACTCTTAAAGGCGAAAGTCCAGGTTCTCTACTTCACTGGTGGGACAATTATTTGTGGTTAGGAAGCTCCATCAGTGCCCCTTAAGCCACCTCATATTTGGAACCCTAAAGTAAATGAGTCCAAGTAAAGGGGACCCTGCCTGTGTGCCCCATTCATATATATCTGTAATGCAGTTTTCAGAAGGCTTGGAGAAGGGGAGTTTAAGGGAATTAATCATCACCCAGAGGATAAGCTAGCCAAGCCTTAAATGAAAGTAACAAGGAGATGAGCATGTGAATGCTGGAAAATTAAACTTCAAATTAGTAGAACTACTTTTGAGAAGTTCTGGCATTATCTGAATCTGCTGCCATTTTTATATTTATCCTTCTCACCCAATCTCAGATGAAGAAGCCACCACAGTCCTAAAGATAAGATTTCCTCTTGTTCTTTCGTTTGGGCCATTTTTTTTTTTTTTTTGTCTTGTTGCACCTGTTACGTAGTGGGGGCAGAGCCTTAGGTGTTCACCAGGGCGGGGCAACCCACGTCACTGGGTTATGATGCAGTATGTGGGGGAGGGATCCAAGAGGAAACAATGGCACTTGCTCTGCTCTCTGCTGGATTTTAGTCCCTTCCACCTCTTCCCCCAAGCAAACTGGCCCCTCTGGTGCTGATTCCTGGGTGGGTAGGTTTGTGTGTGTTCTAGGACCCTGTGGGTCTCTCCAACGAACTCTCCTGTGAGGCTGGGAGTCTCTCCTGGAGCCTCAATCCCACAGGTGTTTTCAATTGGTATTTTCAGGCTTTATTTGACCCTGGATTGCACAGTCTGTCTCACTCCCCAGTTTCACCTGGTTTATCTGTGCACGAATATGGAACTGCACGGTCCACCAGCCACCTTGCCTGCCAAGCCCCTCCACAATCCGCCACCTCGCTGGGTCCACCCATTGCCACCTTGCAAGTCCCGGGTCCGCCAGCCCCCGCTTTGCCGTAAGTCCTCTCCACCAAGCAGCCCAACTCCACCTCTCCTACGTGTCTGGATGAATGTTTCTTCTTTAACTCTTTGGTTGTCAGATGTCCATACAGTTCAATTTTCAAGTACTGGTTGTTTTTCTGTTTCTAAATTTTTGTTGTTCTTATTTTTGTTGTGCGAGGAGGCTACCTACGCCTCCATCTTGGCCAGAAGTCAGATTTCCTCTTGTTCTTTTAACCCCAACTCTTCTCATCTCCACAAATGCCTTTCCTGCAGTTAACACTACAAGAAAACACTTCAGTGCTTTCAGCCTCCCTTTCTGAATTATCCTCTTCCCTCCTGTATTCAAACACACTCACATCTCTCCCATCTAAAAATATAAGCAGTTCAATATACCTCTTGTCAATATACCTGTCTCTGTAATTTACTTCCCTATTTAACCAAGCACATATTGTAATTTGTTATTTATTTTTTCAAATCTATGATAATTATTCTATAAAGTTACAATATCATCCTCAACAAATCCAAATTATCTCATTTGAGTAACATTGATATATTTGACCATTCTCTGCTACCAGAAGGCAATGTATTGGTTTTCAATTAGCAATAATTGTGCCTTGGATAAAACTCATTGGCTATGATAGTGCCACTGCACAAAGCTAGACAATGTATTGAATTTCTTTCATTATATTTTGTTTTTCCTACCTCCCCTACCAATTAACCTTTGTTTCAGCTCTCTTTCTTTACTCCCTTCACTGAAATGACAATCTTCAGTCCTCTGTCTCTCATCCTGTGTGATTTCCTACGTTCTCCACATCTCTAATCTTAACCTCTTGCCCAGATTTCAATTACCATACATTTTGAGTTGTGGACTTACTTGATTTAAACACCTTGAAGAGCTAGGAATGAGGGGAGTGGGGGAAAACTAAGAGGAGTGTTGTGATGTGGTGTGTCATGAGTGAAAGAATAGACTATGTCTTTATACTTGTTATTTCAAATTAAATTGACATTGATCATTGTCTCCTGTTCTATACCACATGCTACATATGTTATGAAAGAGAATAAAAACCACTCTTTCCACAACCTGTGCATATTATAATATTAGATAGCCCTCCAAACATCTTCATTTTGGGTGCCCAGAGTTGTCCTTGAATTCCCCTCAAAATCAAGAAGTCCTATTGACCTGGCTGATATGGCTCAATTGATTGAGTGCCGGCCTGTGAACCAAACGGTTGCCAGTTCAATTCCCAATCAGGGCACATGCCTGGCTTGTAGATCTCCAGTAGAGGGCACATGAAAGGCAACCACACATTGATGTTTCTCTCCTCTCTCCTTCCCTTTCTTACTCTCTAAAAATAAATAAATAAAAAAATTTTTTTTAAGTTATATTGATCTTTCCTTCCAATTTGTATTGGATTTTTCCCATCCTTTCCATGTTTACTTCTTACACCTTAGCTGGGACTCTCATGGCCTATCCCATTGATCGTGTTAATAGCTTCCCCTCCTGTGTTCCTTTTTCCTGTCTTTCCATCCAGAGTCTAGTGTCATATGCATAGACTAATTTATCTTTCTTAGAGAGATGCTTTCCACATTTTGCTCCATCATAAGAACTGAAAATGGCTTATCCCCAGATCTAAATTGAAGGTATTCAAGAGTGATTTTATTTACAATTTAAAGGAACAAAATTTGTAGATAAAGGAGAACATCTTAAAACATTTGACAAACTCTCTAGAAGTAAGTTTATAGATAAGCTAAAGAAATGTAAGCTAGGTTTTGGCAGAGTAAAGGGGATCTGTGCCTGACTGAAGAGATACTGCATTTTAAGGCTGTGTTTGGCCTTGTCCTAGTCCATGTGTTTATCAGCGATTCGTATGACAGCAAATGCATGCTAACATAATGTTTAGAAAACCAGTGTTTTGGAGATCTATATCAACAGGACGTAAATTCAAAACATTCTCTCTGGACTCAAAAATATGACTGATACTGGTATGAAGTTTTATGAGAATAAAATAACCTGTACTTAGAATAAGAATAAAATCAATTTTCTCAATACAAGTTCAGGAAAGAAGGAATATTGCTTAACAGTAACATTTATAAGAATATAAAAGATTTTAGTAAAGAGACTAATACTAATATAGTCCAACAACATGACCTAGACAATGGAATCTAAAGCTACTCAAATATAATATTAATTGTTTTCTGTGTAGAAGACATGAAACTAATTTTCTGTTTCCTAAGTTAAGAGATGAGGACTAACCTGTTGTTATTGTAACAAAAGAACACTGACATTGTTCTGCATCTACCTGCAAAGGCACAATGCCACGGTCTCCCAGTATCATCTTTCCTGTCACTCTTAGCACAGTTCCTGGCTCTCAGTAGAAGTTCAATAGTTCTACTGTGGCTTGAGCAAACAAATAATGGGACAGATGGTGAGGCAGTAGTTAAACTACTGAGAACATAATTAATGTAACTCCCACAAGTTGTAAATGTTATGTTTGTATACATAATGAATATGTGTATAAAATAAAGAAGGTTTTGACCTTCTTTCAAAAAGATTACAAAATGGGCAAGCACAGTTGATTTGTTTAAGAAAAAATTTCAAAGGCAGTTGAGGAAACATGGAATATTAAGAATGAGAAAGGCATGGGTATATCTATTTTGGCCAAAGTTACACATTTTATTTCAAAGAGAGATTGCAACGTAATTGTAGCTGATAAAGGCTATTTTTCTAAGTTCCTAAAAATTTGGCCTTTATAAAGCCAAACATAAGAAGGCAGGGCAGTGTGGTAGAAGAGCCCCAGTGCTGCACAGGAATAACCCTGCGGCACTGAACTCTACATCTGTCCGCCGGGGTGAGCTTTCTGACTTCCCCTTAAGGGTGAAACATGAGGGAATAGAATCTCCAATTGAAATGGGAATTGAGTAGGCTCCTCTGGAGCACACACATGCCTTTCTTCACTCTCATGTGTGTATCTTTACTTTTCTCTCCTAAACACTAAGTGTTCCCATGAGACTTGCAACCAGGGGAGACTTGGGTAGTGGCAGCTTGTCCTAGGATTACTCACTGATCCTGTTGTCTCCAAGGCCTTTATTTCTCTGACTTTTCAGTGAGCTAACAGCAGCCTGGCGTGGCTCACTTCCTTTTTATAACGTTTCTAGAGAGCCAAAGCAGAGCACCCACCATGTAGACTCTCTCCTGTTCTTTTTTCTACCCTAAACCCTTCCTTTGTTTCTCTGTCCCCAGTATTAATAAATATACTTTAGAAATAAAATAAAATAGGTATTGAGTTGTACAGAACCATACTTTGAGTGGTGACAATGTGAGAATTTGTAAAAATCAAATAAGCAAGTATTTATGGAGTGCTTAAAGTTCTCCGCCTTCAAATAAAAGATTTGAATTTTCAAAGTTCTGTGAAAGAATGAGACAATATGCTCTACTAGGGGAAAGCTTCTAGGCTATTTAATCTCCAGCCAAGTATACTGCAAAGTCCATGTCAAAATAGTGGCACTAGCAAGGCAAGGGTCTGCATTTGTCCAAAATTCTGTGAGTGCTACAATATGAATATTTCTTAGAGGATAACTTAGTGAAAATAGTTATACATCTTGACCTGCAAGATCAGAGATAACAAGTGAGCTTTAACTCATGTGCCAACTCCGATTATTTGGCAGTGACTGCTGAAAGTAGCATGATGAGAAGGATTCTGAAGCTGAGTCTAAGCTGATAAGAAAGAAAGGATAGAAGAAAATCAACAACATATTTCCTATCATATAACATGCTAATGAGTTATTAAATCAATAAATATTCAATGATCAAAAAGCATCTTCTCTAAGTTTTACCAGCCAGGCTAACCTTAGTTTAAAAAATAAGAGCTCAATATGACGAGAGAAGATTTGACCTGAACTTATGTACTATACTTTCTCTTGAAATGTTCTCTCCCTTCCTGCCTCTGGCACCTATGCCTGCTGACTGACACTTCTAACTTCCAATAACCCAAGCAGAGACTTTTTTGACCAGGTTTTATGATCCCAGGTTTCCCCACCAGTCTCCATTCACATGGGCAAATCTTGTATGCTTATAACCCCTCTGAAAGTATTCTTTACGATGACATCTAGGTAAATTGATAACATTCAGCCTTACTTGAATGTAAAGTATATTTAAATCAAGTGGAATCCCCAGAATCCTTCCACCTTTTAAATAATGTCTCTCCTGCCCTGGTGGGGTGTCTCAGTTGGTTGGAGTGTCATCCTGCACACCAAAAAGGTTGCGGGTTTCATTATTGGTCAGGACGCATACCTAGGTTGTGGATTCAATCCCCAGTTGGGGCATGTAGGGGAAGCAAATGATCGATGTTTCTCTCTCTCTCTCTCTCTCTCTCTCTCTCTCAAATTAAAAAGAAATATTCTGGTGAGGTTTAAAAAATGATAATAATGTCCCTCCCTTTTCAGAGACCATGCTTTCCCCCCTCTGCTCTTCTCAATCTTACTATTTAACCCAAAGGAATAAGTAAAATGGTGGAGCTTTAGGGGTACTACAGGGCGTAAAAAGTCTTAGAATATTTTTCTTTTCCTCCCCTACATTTTTTCAACTATACTTCTCTTCCACCCGTAAACTTCCCAAATAAAACCTCCATACATTAACTGAAATACAATAGGTGTACATAGTATTGTTTTCTTGCCCACCTCTAAACTCATGCTGCTCTTATAACTAATATGGGAAAACTATCAAAATTGTGTCAATTGAAGAAGTCAAGCAAAGGAGAGTTCCATCTGGGTAGGTATTATATGTTACCTCAGCCTAAAGGCCAAGTTACTATTTTAATGTAGGCACAGGAAGTATGATATTAATGCAAAAATATTGTGTGGTTATTGCTGGAGGGTGGGTACAAGGGGGGAAATGATAATGGAAAACAAATACAATAAAGATTAAACCAAAAAGAAAAGAAAAAAATGTCACAAGCCTGAACAGGAAAAAAAAATGCTTGCTTTGTGAACCAGTGTATAAAACACTTACCCAAGATGAGATACATTTCATTTTCTTTGCTACAAAGAGCAGCAACACTGACATACCTGTTGTTTTATTCTTCTCAAGAGGTGCACCTTCTAACATGACTACTGAGTTACCTCCCCAAGGCTGTTCCCAAGGAAAGGTACCACTCTGACTACCATAGGAACAGATATGATAGAACTTGAAGTTGGTTTCTTGACATCACTTTTCTGAAAACCAATTCACTGAAAAACAATTTGCTATGTTTACCTGCTTTGTTGATTTTCCAAAAACATGTTTAAGAATAATATTTTTAAATATCTTCCAAAAATTTGAGTATACATTTCTTAAGAATATATTTTTTCTGCCCTGGCTGGTATAGCTCAGTGGATTGAGTGCAGGCCTGCAAACCAAAGGATCACCGTTCAATTCCCAGTCAGGGCACATGCCTGGGTTGCGGGCCAGTTCCCGGCAGGGGATGTACAAGAGGCAACCACACATAGATATTTCTCTCCCTCTCTCCTTCCCTTCCCCTCTAGAGACAAATAAATAAAATGTTTTTAAAAAAGAATATATTTTTTTCTTGAAAATGCATTTAACATATTCAGGAAGAAAATTCCTTAGAACAACTTTTCATGAATTGAATAAATATGATAAACTTGGTAAATTGCTCATTTGGTATTCGATCTTTTGGAAAATGACATTTGGTAAAATTAGCTTTTGTCAGCTTTTGTCAAATTGATTTTCAGCAAATCAGCTTGGTTCCATATTTCAGAGACCATTATGTCAAATGTGATAGAATGTGAAACAAAGAATTATTTAATATAAGGCAGTTGTCTCAACCAAGGAAGATTGTTTCCTTGTGGACATTTGGCAATATCTGCAGATGTTGTTTGTTGTCCCAGCTTTGAGTGTGGGGAATGCTGTTGGGATCCATAGGTAAAGACCAAGGAAACTATCAAACATCCTACAATGCACAGAGTACTCCTAGATCTCCCCCAATAAAAGAATTATCCAGCACAAATATCAATGGTGCCAAGGTTAACAAACCCTGAGATACAAAGGACATCTCCCTGTAAAGCTCTTCTACATCACCTTGGGGTAGGTGTCCCTTTCATACAACCTTAAAATTGAGAATGATTTTTATTTCAGTTGAATGGGTTGGGTTTTAGTTGGGTTTGTTTGTTTGTTTGTTTGTTTGTTGAGCCTAGTAAATAATTAGAATGAGTCAGTGTCAGGAAATAGGTGCTGAGCAACTGTGCTTGAGATAGACAGCCCCACACAGCCCTCTGATACCTGGCCAAAGAGGAGTGTGCCTATATACAGAATCAAGGCCGTAAAATCCAGGATTCTCTGAGTTACACTCAGTCTCCTCTAACTACATATGACTCTTTAGACAAAAATATGTGTTTTTATAGAATTTGAGAGAAAAATAGGTGTCTCTTTCCATGTCCTCCCCCCAACATGTCATTCATAACATTGTATAAATCTCCACAATAAGAAGGGGACCTAGCAAAGAAGTGGAAGTGGTTTGCTTTCTCCCCTCTTCTCCCTTTCTTCCCAAGCATCTACATGCTACAGGATTTCTTTCATAGAAAGAAGAAATATCAACTTCTAAAGGAGCTTACAAATTGTTCTAGCAAAAATACAGAATCAAAGAAATAAGGGGGAAAAACCAAATGACACATGTAATTCGTATGACAGTTTTGAACTGTTTAAACAAGCCCTGAAGTCCAGGAAAGAAAGAGTGCTCTCTCAGAAAAGAACATCCCTATTTCTAAAGACAGGAGTGGTCCTAACACTTGTTCCCAGTGTAGAGCCTTCACCAGGGTCTGTCCAGCAGAGTCTGGATGCTGCCATATAGCCCTTGTCCTCCACAGACCAACTTGTCAGATCCTCCCTGCTCCCTCTCAGGACCACCAGTTGAAAGTGGCCCGAAAAATAAAATTTCGCTTGTATCTTGGGAGCAATTTTCTTCACTGCCCCAGAGTCAAAATGGAAGGAATGGAAACACAAAGATGAATTCTGTGGGGTTAGTGGGGGAAAAAATGGCTTGACTGATTAGGAGAAAGTCTAGTAACTCCCTTTACAGAGTCCAGCTACTTCCAAACAGCTAGGATTTCCTAAGCTTGGATTTCAAGTTTAGAAGGGAAATGGTGAAAGTGTAGGATAAATCAGTTGAGCAAGGGAGCAGACAGTGATGCCAGCCTGATCTGTCCCTAGCCTGAAAATAGAGCAAAATATCAGAGCTGGAAAAGACTTCCAAAGTTATCTAAACACCTCATTTTGGAGATGAGAAAATAGATATACAGAGGCTAAAACACTCATGCATCATCACACACTAGAAAAACCACAACCAAGTCTCCCCACTTCCAAGCAAGGGTCCTTTTGACCCCATCACCATTTTTGGATAAATAGCCTATACCCCTTGTGTGCTTGACTACATCACCTCTGTCTCCACCATTGTTTTGTAGATGATATCTGAGCCCTAACACATGACAACATAAAGATAAAACATAGGTTAAGAGATACTACCAAGTATATGTGCAGTTTACACACCAACACTCTGTAAAAACAAATCCAAGTCATTGACCTCATGGAAAACTGCTAGGAATTTAACAAATATTCCTGACTCTTTTTTTTTTTTACAAGCTGGCCTTTAAATTAATGCACTACTAGCTTTTAGTACCAGGTGCTGGTGCATTAAATGAATTAAAAGATATTTTGTAAATGAAAAATTGTGTTGTGAACTCCACAAGGCAAATGTGTCCATATGGAATCTATTGTTAAGTTGGGCAACTGATCGTAGTTGCAACATCTAGAATATTGTGAGGCTGTGACTGTGGCAGGATTAAGAGTAGACAATCACGGTTGAGCCAAAGCCCTCCGTGCACAGTCATATAATCTTTCCTTAATAAGACTCATGACATTATCCCTAGAGTAACACCACATGTTCTCTCGTGCATGATAGAGTCGACTGCTCTCTTTTTCCAATTTCATTCAGCTCTATAAACAATAGTATAATTAAAACATTGGCTTCCAAAATTTTCAGCTGCCTTACTATTACTTTCTAATATCATTTCCATCCTCTTCAAGGCATCCAAAAATGACCTACAAGTAGCTTAACTTGTAACTAATTGGGTTCACCAAATTTATTTATCCTCAAAATTCCTACAAAAATCTTACAAAAAGGAATGACAGAAGAGTTGCAAATATCCTTAAATTCAAAAAAAGTATCAACCGGCTTATTTTGAGTTCTGAAAAAGTAACCAATTTACCCCAATGTCTTAATTACCATGTGACAATTTTTTAATGCATCTGGGTTCTTCTAGGGCTTTGGAAGATATATAAATAAAAACCGGCATCTTCTTCATGACCCCTAGAAAACACAGAATCCCTATCATTCCAAAGGAAGCCAAGTTACCTCACAAACCTGTATCAAAGGGCTAATGACATTCTTTTTAGTTGCAAAATCAATTGTCAGATATAGTCTCAGGCAATGGATAGTGGTTTCCAATAAAGGACCAAAGAGAGTGGAACAAATTTTTCTCACCAACACTACCCAGGTCTACTACCCATGCCCTGCCTATAAGAACACGTGAGCTCAACTGGCTAAACTATGACATTTTACTGACATTATTACCATCTCCTGTGCACACTTCCCTAGATTAGAAGGGCATTTAGAACTACAATTTTCATCTAACCACACAGATACTTTTAACAATTGTTATTACTCTGATGTCTAGAGATATTAGAATGATCAGGCCAAGTAAGACCATAACATGAACACTGTTGTTCATGATCTTCTAAGTAATACCAGGCAGCGTGCATACCCCTCAGGTGTCTGTTTCTCTTGACCAATGGCTGAGCAGTGCACAATTACGAAAGCCCCAGCTCCCTTGCTCTGCATGGGGGTATGACATATGACTTATGCTCCAGAATTTCCCTGTGGGATCAGGTTATAGGACTTTGCCTGAGATTGCACCTTTGCTGGGATTTTCCCCCCCTTCTGGTCCTGATTCTCCCACTCCCTTGCCAGTTTCCCTGGAAGAACTTCTCAAATAAACTGCTTATATACCAATTTTTGACTCAGTGTCCGCTCCTAGGGAGTCAACCTAAGACAGTTGCTCACATTTTAGAAACTGGTATATTTCACATACTCCAGATTTGTAGTTTTTCTTGAAATAGGGAAAGATGTGGCAACAGCGCCAGCATCCACACGTGTTAACAATCAGTGTAAATGCTCTGGTTCCCTCCTGCCTTCATCCACTGATCTCACTCATTTGGGTCACCTGCCTGCTCTGTTGACATTTGAGTTTGCTACTCATGCACGAGACTGTAAACTCCATATAATAGGCAGAAAGAATAATGGCACTTAAGATGTCCATGCCCTAATCCCAGAACCTGTGAATATATTACTTCACCAGGCCAAAGAGACTTTGCAAATGTGATTAAGGGTACAGAGCTTGAGATGGAGAGAATACCCCAGATTTTTTAGGTAGGTCTATTCTAATCATTTAAGTTCTTAAAAGTAGAGAACTTTTTTCATCTGTGATCATAGAAAAGGTCAGAACAGTGCTGGCTTTTGTGGCTTAGTTGGTTGGAGCATCATCCAGTACACCAAAAGGCTGGGGATTTGACCCCAGTCAGGATACATACCTAGATCGCAGGTTCATTCCTCCATTAAGGTATATATGGAAGGCAACTGATGGATGTTTCTCCCTCACTTCTCTCTCTCTCTCTCTCTTTCTCTCAAATCAATAAACATATATTAAAAAATAAAATAAAAGGGTCGGGACACTGCTGGCTTTGAAGGTGGAGAAAGAAGGCCACAAGCCCAGCCTTTGAATCCTGCAAGGAAAAGATTCTGCCCCAGAGACTCCAGGCAGTGATACAGCCTCTTCCCATCTTGATTTTAGCCCAGTGAGACCCAGGTTGGACTTCTGACCTCCAGAACCATGAAATAATAAATCTGTGTTGTTTTAAGCCACAAAGTTTATGGTAATTTGTTACAGCAGCTATAGAAAACTAATACGCTCAATGAAAACAGAGATTATATCTGTCTTTTTATCATTATATCATCATTTACCAGAGTGCCTGACACACAAAAAGCATTAAGTAAATGTTTGTTGAATTATTGCATGACTATTACTTTCCTAAGCTTTAATGAGTAAACCTTTAGTAAATAACAGAGGTCCCATTTGCTTTTTGGACTTGCTATAAATATGGAAACTTCCCTTCCAACTCAGCCAGTGTGTTTTAATCCTGAGAACAAATTGTAATCTTTTCCATTGACCTTCTCTAAACAATATAGGCTCTTGATTGTTTTACTCTTTGTACTTTTTCAAATTGTGTGTTAGGCAAAATGGTGAGTATAAACTACAGTACTTAAAAGGCTAAAAAATGTGGAAACCTCTTCCCCACCGTATGGGTAACAGAACTCGTTCAGAATGAATCCTTCAGGCCCAGGGGAGGGAGGAGCACGGGGGCTCTGTGGTAACTTGATGTAGCTTATCTGGAAATGGAGGCACGCATCTGAGGCAGATGCGGAGCCTGAAAACTATTTTCATGTCCACAAACAATTCTTTACTATTTCTGTAGAGAGGAAATAATATGGAAGCGGATATCTGGCAATGTAGTAAGTAGGGAAGAGAAGATTATTCTGACTTCTAGCATAGACATTGTCTTCTCTTATTATATTTCACATTTGATTATAACCTTCCTAGGTAAGAATTTTTTTTAACTTTTTAAAATTGATGTT
>PVKU01005366.1:0-100205 GCA_004027475.1 Anoura caudifer | reverse complement strand
ATGCTACTTATTCTCTGTACCTTTCCCCCCTCTCTCCTCCTCCCAGTTCCCTGTTGCTAACCCTCCATGTGATCTCCATTTCTGTGTTTCTGCTCCTGTTCTAGCTGTTTGCTTAGTTTGCTTTTGTTTTAGGTGTGCTTGTTAACATCTGTGAGTTTGCTGTCTTTTTACTGTCCTATTTTTGATCTTCTTTTTATTAGATAAGTCCCTTTAACATTTCATATAACAAGAGCTTGGTGATGATGAACTCCTTTAACTTGACCTTATCTGACAAGCACTTTATCTTCCCTTCCATTCTAAATGAAAGCTTTGCTGGCTAGAGCAATCTTGGATGTAGGTCCTTGACTTCCATGACTTGGAATACTTCTTTCCAGCCCTTTCTTGCCTATAAGATTGCTTTTGAGAAATCAGCTGACAGTTTGATGGGAACTCCTTTGTAGGTGACTGTACCCTTATCCCTTGCTGCTTCTAGAATTCTCTCCTTCATTTTAATCTTGGATAATGTAATTATGATGTGCCTTGGTGTGTTCCTCCTCGGGTCCAACTTCTTTGGGACTCTCTGAGCTTCCTGGACTTCCTGGAAGTCTATTTCCTTTGCCAGATTGGGGAAGTTCTCCTTTATTATTTGTTCAAATAAGTTTTCCACCTGTTGCTATTCCTCTTCCCCTTCTGGTACCCCTATATTTCAGATGTTGGGATGCTTAAAGATGTCCTGGAGGTTCCTAAGCCTCTTTTCATTTTTTTTGAATTCTTGTTTCTTCATTCTTTTCTGTTTGATGGTTTCTTTCTTCCTTCTGGTCCCCTGCATTGATTTGAGTCCCAGTTTTCCTCCCATCTCTATTGGTTCCCTCTGCATTTTTCTTCATTTCACTTATTGTAGCCTTCATTTGTTCATCTAATTTGTGAGCAAAATCAGCCAATTCTGTGAGCATCCTGATCACCAGGGCTTTGAACTGCACATCTGATAGGTTGGGTATCTCTTGGTCTCTTAGATGAATTGGCTCTGGGGCTTTGATTTGTTCTCCTGTTTCAGCCATTTTTGGTTTTGGGGGTTTTTTTTGGTTTGTTTTTGTTTTTGTTTTTGTTTTTGTTTTGTCTGGTCGCGGCTGTTATGTAGTGAAGGGTGGAGTCTTAGATGGTCACCAGGGTGGGGCAGCCCAGTGGCTGGGTAGTAATGCCGTATGTGGGGGCAGGGTCTGAGAGGAAACAATAGCTCTTGCTCCACTCTCTCTCAGATTCCAGTCCCTTCTGCCACTTCCCCTTCACTTGGATTACCTGCACTCGAATGTGGGACCACCTGCTCAGCCAGCCGCCTTGCGCAGCCTCACTGGGTCTGCACTGTTGCCACCCCGTGCCTGGGGTCCACTAGCCACCACCTGCACACCTGGGATCTGCCACCACTGCTGCCTGCGTGCCCGGGTCCACCAACCTCCACTTTTTCCTGCCATGACTCCTCCCCTCTTACTGGTCTGAATGAATGGTTGTTAGCTTTCATACAGTTCAATTTTCTGTCAGTTCTGGTTGTTCTCTTGTTTCTAAATCTTTGTTGTCCTTAACTTTGGTTGTATGAGGAGACACAGTGTGTCTGTCCACCTATGCCTTCATCTTGGCTGGAAGTCTATATACTAAGCTTTTAACACTATGTCTTGTACATGATATACAAATTGCTGAATTTCATCTTTTGCCTATTGACTAACAATATCAAAATAATGTCCTGGGGATAGTGTTGTTTTATAAGGACTGCAAAGACAATGTCTGGCAAAAAAACAAACATGCCAACCTGAAAAAAAGAGTCTAAGTCAAGAATTTGAAGTAAAACTAGATTTCATTTTGGACAATGTCATTAGTAGGAGACAAACACAAGTACAGAAACATTCAGGATAAAATACCTGGAGACACATCAGAGAATGACATGGCTTCAGATATCCATATGTCAATAGTAAGAATAAGAATAAGCTCAAAATCTTCTAAACAACAGGGCCAAAGCAACCACATAGAGATTATTCAAAACTGTTGAGATGAGATCTATGTGTAGACATTTTCTTATCGATAAGATAGAATGTGAAAAAATGTTTGAGAGAAATTAATAATAATATTTAGTATAAACCTCCTGAAAAAAATGAGGGACTCTTACCAACATCCTATATAAAACCTTCTCAAATACTATGAAGTAAAAATTACTGTTAATGTCTTACTGATTAAATTACTCCAAGGCACCAAGTAACTTTCAAATTCACTCAACTACTGTTATGCATCCAGAACTCTACTCAACAACTCTAGTTACAGATTCTCAGCTACTCTGTATATTTTCCATTTAATGTTAGAGAGTAGCACACAGTGCTAACCAGACTGAGGATATGGATAAACACTGGTTATGAATCTGTTGAATGAGCAACAGAAGCACTAATCTGGATAAAGTCAATGAAATAATCTCTGGTTATGTGACGACCTCTCCTGCTTCCCATTGCTTAGCCCTTTGCCACAAAAATGATCCTGGAGTTACAGAATTAATGTGCAGTAACTTGCAAACTAAGGTGGAAATTTGCACGCAATAGGCAGTCTGGTTTTGAAACTTTGAGAAATACAGCCACCTGTTGGATTTTGCCTGGTATCACACTCCGGTCACCCTTTGTTTTTGAATGCTTTTTCAAAAAGGCTGGCTGTTTTCTTTCAAAAACAAAATTAAAAGATTAAATAAAAGCATGATTGCCCCTATGAGGGAAAATAAAGATAAGGCAGGAGGGTCCCTTGTTTTGGTCTGCTGAAAAAATCGATCTATGCATTAATGTGTTTTCTCTAGATACAGTCTAAGTAAGTTGAAAAGAAACTCATAAAGAAACATAATGAATACATGATTTTTTAAAAATCCCTTCCTTCCCAAACAAAAAGTAGGAATTTGTTGTTGTCTTTCACTTCACTCCAGCACTGGTCTTTAGAGCAGGGGTTGGCAAATGTGTTTGGTAAGGTTTTTCAAATGTTAAATAATTAAGGCTTTGAAGGCTGTAAGATTTCTATTGCAACTACTCAACTTCTTTTCCTGGCACAAAAGAAACCATACTTTACATGTAAACAATGAGCATGGCTGTGTTTTGTCAACAGTAAAACTTTGTTGACAAAAACAGTTGGTGGGTCAGATTTGGCATGTGGGCTGTAGTTTTCCAATACCCACCCGAAAACAGGGCAGACAAACGTCACCTCGAGGCCTTGGTACTGGCTGCTCCCTCTGCCGGGAGCACTCTGCGCCCAAGTATCCACATGGCCTACTCACTCATCTCCACAAGTCCTTGGGCAAATATCGTTCCACGAGGCCTACTCTAACTACTCCTGTTAAACTTCCAACTCTCAGTTTTTCCTGCTTTATTTTTTTCCATCATACTTAGCACATTCTAATATATTAAATATATTATGCTCATCATTTATAATCTACCTTCTCCCACCAGAATGTCAGCTCCATTATAACAGAGATTTTTATTTGATTCATGTATGAAATATCCTGAGCACTTAGAACAGTGCCTTACATATAGTAGAGGCTCAATACATATTTCCTGAATGAAAGAATAACTTGTTAGCAATTGCTAAAAAAAAACCAATAAACCTAATTTTGTTTAAGAAGCTGACTCCTAAAAGGAGTATGTTGAACCAAGAAACAGCATTACATATAGTTTCAAAATTTTTTCTAGCCTCTTTGCTTTTCTCACATGTGAAAGTAGTAGAAATACTATTTTTAAAATTAGTGAAAATATCAATGGATATATAGCTTAGTATAGTTCTCAAAACTATATATCATTTTATATCACACCCGATTTATAGATAACAAAATTGATTCTCAGACAAATCAATAGCTTGTTCAGTTACAGCGTTGTATGAAATTGGACTAGAATGCAGGCACATTGATTTCAAAGCCAGTCTTCTTTTCCTGATAAAGCAGCTGTCAGTCAGCCAGCCTTACCTCCTTCCCAGCCTCTGGAGAACACCTTTTCCATAGATAAATTAGCTGCAGCCACAACTTGATTTTTGAAACAAATTTCACTTTAGGCTAAAAGGATTTAATGAGCTTTAACTCAAACTCACCAAGTTTGGCATCATTTACTTTGAATTAAACACCGTGCTAGATAGACTATTGCCCCCACTCTGATAACCTGGCTTCTTTTTGATTCAACAGCCTGGTCACTACCTCTAATTTAGTTGTTTCTTAATACCTGGCACATTCTTGTATACTCATTCCCCCAACCCAGCTGGAGACATTACCAGTTCTTAACAGTCCCTCTCTCAGGCTCTAGACTCCATCTCACTGCTGTTCACTCCTGCCGGAGTCTCTGTTTCCTGATAACAGATTTCCTAAGTGCTACTTCCCACTCCAGATTTTCAAATAACATCCACTTGAGTCTCTAACCTTGTTCGTGAACAGAACAATGGGACAGCGCCAATTCTTTGGAGAACATCTCCCCCGCATCTGTTCTATACACAGCGTGGAGTCATAACATCAGATACCATGTTCTACTTTTATGCAAGTTAATGTGTCCCCAGCATGCCTGCACTAAAACAGGAGTCCATGTAAAAGGCGCAAATGCTATGTATTGCTTTCTATTGGGGACACTTAGTCAAAATTTGGCCAGTTAAGGGCTCTTTGGTGAAGTGAGGCTTCCAAATAGGAACAAAGCTAAAAATGGTTCTTGCTATGCTATCTCCTGATTTATTACTAAAGAAGAAAAGTTTCAACATAGATTGATGGCAATATGAGAGATCAAAACAGTAAAACTGAAATGCAACATGGAGGAAGAAATAATGAGGCTTGATGAAAAACTGGAGAAGGTAGAAAAGGGTAACAGAAAAATAGAATGGGTCTAAGAAGTCTCCAGCCCATATGACGAGAGAAAAGGGGTATTTGAGGCAGTGAAGATAATTTCAGTTACAAGTATAGATCACCACAGAGGCAATGAAATGTAAATTAGTATCTTTTAAGGAGTAGCACTGAAAAATTTCCAAAATTTTAGTATCACACAAAGCTATCTGAGGTAAACTGATGCAATCTGTTCATCTCCTATTTGGCAAATGAAACTGAAACCCAAAGAGAAAATAGCTAAGATTCCACAGACCTGAGGCATGAACCCAGGACTGCTTGTCTGGTATGCTCTTTACCTGACCATCTGGCCTTCCAAGCCAACTGTAAATATTGATAACTTCATCTGAATGTAGTTCCGCTGAAGTCATTGAACTCTCTATAATACAGAGAGAACTTGGCTAAGCAACTATGTAGGAGGAAAATTAATGTTTTAAAATTGAAGCTACAGGTCATAAACTTCAAGTTTAAATACTCTGATATTTTGTTTGATGAAAGAGAGAATAAAATAGTTGTGGAAAATAATTATGAAGTAGAAGTATTCCAGAAATACTTTGGTCAATTTGTTTTTCTCTAAGCATCCTCAGATTCCTATTAACTACATTCAAATCCATGACCAAGAAGCCAATCTCTGTACTTTCCCATCACAAATAATCAAATGTTCACTTTCTTGCAGGATTATTTTATTTGAAATGTCAATGACATGAATGATTGTCTTTAAAATGACCTACTTAGTTACATTTTTAGGCCAATATTTGCTGGTACTTTCATTTAATTTCCAAAACAATGAAAGTATTTTGCCCTCTGCAGTGTTTCTAATAAGGATAATAATATTTTAGAAATAAATCAATGCTTTTTACTTACATAAAAGTTTTCACCTGAAAAGTGCAGCATGCTTTGGCTTTAAATTCTTTATTGAACTGACCTCTGTTTATCTTGGCCAATGGGAAATGCTATTCTTCCTTAACCAAAAGAGAAGCCAAAGTCCAAGACTTGTCTAATGAAACAATGAATTAACAACAGTTCTTGGAAGAGGAATCAGTACATTTGACTTCCAATGTTTAAATGGATTTTTGATGCCAGGGTACCATCCCTGTCCAACATGAAGCTAGTCTTCCCACCCCAGGGGCCAAAGACAGTGGAGAACTGGCATTCTTATAATACTTTATTAAGTAGTCTTTCTTTTTCTTTACCATCCCAAACTTTTACAATTCCAAAAAAAAAAATGATTTCAAGGTACATAAGATAATGAAGAAACCCCCACAACTCTAGAAAAAATGCACAAATGAATTTTCTAACTAGTGTTTAGCAGATACTCGCTGACTATAATTTTTTTGTTTTCCCAGAAGCGCTTACTGCTGGTTAGGAGAATGCCCCCATAGATAGAAAAGGGAGGAAGGGCTAGCCTGGGGGAAAGATGATGGATCTTGATTTGAACAAGGTGTCTCCTGATTAAATTCTTTTCATTCCATTTGACCTCTTTAAAAGTCTATATTATTCCCTTCCTAAAGAAAAAAATCAATCCAAAGCCATTAGATGGGGCTGAGTGAAGTATATAGATGTTTATGCAAGAGGGTGGGGAACAGCACAGTGGCCGATCTGAGGGGTCAAAAATCGTATCAGACCAGCAGGAGCCAACAGGTCCCATATAAGTGAGGAGAGCATCCATGTGAGGTTGGGGAGAGGGACTGACAGGGGATTAGATTCCAAATACAGATTAGGAGGGCTGCTTCAGGTAGAATGTTGGAGTTTAAGAGGAGGAAATCGGGGTGTGTGTAAGGGGAAGCTCAGCATGAGGTGTCAGGGCCTGAGCAGGATGAGGAAGTCATCTTGGCAGGAGGGCAGCCCAATTTAGGTCATCACCAAGCAAGGTGAGGAGGACACCTATGCAGGGGTACTCCAGCACAGGGCACAAGGTTGTGAGGGGGGTTCTATGCAAGGGAGCAGCCCAGAGGTATTGGAGACCAGCAGGACAAAGAGGACATGCACATCTGGGGATGGGACATCAGTGGTAACAGTGGCAATGAGAGATTAGACACCTATTGGGAGGTTAACACATATGTGTATATACACACACATTTATATGCACTGAGAGGTTTCTCACTGTCAAAAAGGGGCAGTACAAATATGAAAAGAGAGAAAACTATAATAAATTCTGTGTGGTTAATGAGAATTAAAAATTATGACAGATGATGGGGGGAGAGAGACTATGGCATTTAATAAGTGTTCAGTAATTTCCATTCCCAAATTTACTTAAACATTTTTTAATGTATAGGTTGTGGGAAGAACATGATGTAATAGAAAGGATGTGGTTTTGAGATTTAGGTTCAAGTAATATCTTGGTTCAAAATGATATCAACCTTTGGGACAGGAAGTAAAGAAATTCTAAAATGTCTTCCCTGTTTTTAAGACAAGAGTTCTCAGCCAAGGGTGATTTTGCCCCTCAAGGGACAATGGCAGTCTGGAGACATTTTTGGTTGTCACCGCTGAGGAGTGCTAATGGCATCTAGTGAGTAAAGGTGAGGGATGCTGTTGAACATTCAAGAACATAGAGCAAAGCACCCCCCACCCCAACGAAAATTCGTTGGAATGGGCTAGATCATGGACCAATCCCCAGTACCTCAGAATGTTACTACGTGAAGATAGGGCCTTTAGCAAGGTGATTAAGGTGAAATGAGGTCATTAGGATCGGCCCTAACTCAATCTGACTGGTGTCTTTATAAAAAGAGAATATTTGGACAAAGGGAGACAGGGATGTGCTTGCACGGAGGAAACACCCTGTGAGGACGCAGCAGGAATGCAACCATCTGCAAGCCAAGGAGAGAAGCCTCAGAAGAAACCACACCAGCTGACACCTGATCTGAGACATCCAAACTCCAGAGTTGAGAGAAAATAAGCTCCCACTGTTGAAGCCACCCAGTCTGTGGTATTTTGTTATGGCAGCCCTAGCAAACTAATACAGTTATCCAGCCCAAAATGTCAATAATGCCAAGGCTGAAAAACTCTGGTTTATGATATACAAAAACAGTCCTGAGAAAAGCATTTATGGGAATGAAAGATGATCTGGCTAATATCCACCATTAAATGGCAAACAGAAGGAAAGACGGGAAATAGAACTGCTTCCCCATAAAAATTTTTTAAAAATTACTCAGTGGAGAAAATCATTCTCTTGACTTTATATGCTGATGGGCCAGTGCAGTTAATATTCTCTCTTCTGGGCTATAAAGTCACTGAAAAGGCAATTAAAAAACATAAAACCAGTCTGATTTGGGGCTAATTGTTTTCACTTTTCTGGTTTTTTTTTTAAATAAAGGAGTTTATTTAAAGTTTTTTAAAATAAAGGAGTTTATTTGGTTTTAAATAAAACCAAATTTGATACATCCAAGAATTTGATTTCTACATTCATTTTCTCAAAACATTTTCACCCAACAGACTAAGAACCCCCAGCCATGGCTTAATCCCAAAGTTACTTGCGTTTGGCTTAAGAAGGAAGCATCTTCCTTGATCCAATATCTTTACCAGAGCTTTCATGAAACTTCACATGTGTGATACAAAATAATTGTCCTCTTTGTTGGCATGAAAGTAAACTCAAAATGGGTTGTAAAAATACACCTAAAAGCTAAACTATAAAACTTTTAGAAATATACATAGGAGAAAAAATGTTTGTAGCCTTCACTTAGGCAAACTTTTTATTCAATTGTGTTCTTATTCAGGACACAAAACCACCAAATATGTAATAAAAAATGATTAATTAAGCTTCAATTTTTTTTAATTTTGATCATGAAAAGGCATTATTATTAAAACTGAAAGGTGAGGCACTTAAGACTGGAAGAAAATATTTTAAATACATATGTCTGACAGGATTTGCATGCAGAATATAAAAGAACTCGTAACTCAATAAGCAAAAGCAAGCAACTTTCAAAAAAATCCAGAGTATTTAAACAAGAAAAAGAAGATAATGACAAAAAGCACATAAAAATTCTCAACAGCATATATTCACAAAAACACTTATACATGTATTCCTAGCAATTTGATTTACAATGGCAAAATCTCAATGCAACCCAAATGTTCATGAACAGATGATGGCATGAACATATGGTTTCTTCATACAACAAAATGCTCCCCAGCAATACGAAGAAAGAAACTACTGATACATGCAACAACATAAGTGAGTCTCGTCGACATGCTGAGTGAAGAAAGCTGAACACAAGAGAAGCGTATACCATATGTTTCTGTTATAAAGTTTTAGAACAGATAAAACCAATTTATGGTGCAGAAATTAGTGTCTGCCTGTAATGAGGTCTGGAGGAATGAATACAAAGGTGCACAGGGCATTTTCTGGGATGATGGAGATGTGCTGCATCTTGATTGGGGACATAGTTACAAGGTTGTATACATTTGTCCAAATATAACTGTATGTTTAAAATGAGTGCATTTTATTGAATATAAATTATATTTCAATAACATTTATGCTTAGAATATAAGGAAATAAATGTGTAAAGTTACCTATAAATATATGTATTTATAAGTGACTACTAAAAAAAACTACGAACAACAATACAGAAAGTGAATGAGCACACCAAATTCCAAGATCACAATGTTCAACTATAATTCTTCATTATAGGCACCTTGGCGAGGGGGCCAATTTCAGGTGGAGGCAGAGAAAATATAAAAGAATAGGGAATGTTTTGTTGTAGAAACTCAGGAAGTACTCAAAGAATAATGGGCCATGTCAAAAAGACAAAGAAGCTAGTAGGAACATATAAAATAGCACAGCCATTTAGGAAAAAATGTAGGGACTTCTACTAGCCAACTCTGAGAATCTGGGTGTCAAAATACATGATGATAGTAACAAGTTATTACCCAAAACTAAATGAGAAAATTAAATATAAATACACATATACATGAATACATCGAAACTAAAGAGGAAAGAGATATTTACATAGATTTAAATCTTCCCACAAAATACATTCTAACTACAAAGGAGAAGAGAATGATGTTGCAGTAGAAAAGCATAGGAGATAAAACTTTAACCACATGATCAAAGCAAACATCATTAATAATGCAACAAGATGAAATTGTGTGCCACCTAACAGGGCTTATGAGAAAACTGCATCACTTCTGTCAAATTCCTGCTAAAGATGTATTACCAGAGGTGCTACCATATGTATCAGGTCAACTTGAATTTTTAGAAATGCAGCAAAAATCTCAGATGTCTCCTTCTGAGTCTCCAGATACCCCACACCCAGTACATAGCATTGGATAACTCTTTTCCTTGTACCACTGTCCCCCTCCTGTCTGCAGTACCTGTGACCTATCATCTCCTTCGATCTATTTGCTGACCATTTTAGTAATTTTAGATAAGCTGCACACTTTTATACTTCCTCAGTTTGGAGATAAAAATAGATAGCAACATGCATATCAGTAGAAGATTTTATCTGGAAAGTAAACGTCATATCTTTTAAAAATATCCAGCCTCTATCAAGGATAAAGCCTCCAATGAATAGTGAACTATAAGCATCTGGCACCCAATGGCCTGTGGCTCAGTTACAGACTGACGCTTCAGTCTCTGAATTCACCTAGCACATGGCCTCTGAATCATGATTTCTGCTAAGCCTCTGAAGTAAGGAGATATGAGGCAGCACCTGGAGTCTGAGAACATAACCAGGAGTCTCTGGTCATGCCTGGTACAGCACAGAAGCTTTGCAAGAAATGCAGTACCTGGAGGTCAGTACAGAATGACAGTGGCAGCTGCAGCCAGAGAGAAGAAATGTTTCTTTCTTTCATATACTGGAAGGCTGGCTAGGCACTGGCCAGTTGTGATGAGAAGAGAATTCAGTCCATAACCTCACTGTGTTCCTTGGGAGGCACATGCATACTTGCTGACTTCTGTAAGAGTTGCTAGTAGCTCAGCCGCTCACAGCCTTTTGTCCTTATTTGAACAAAGAACACTAAACCCCACTTTTAACACTCCTAGTAAGAGAAAATTTAATCTTGGGTCTCTGGGATACTCTGCAGACCTGCAAACTGTGATCTCAAACTAAGAAAAATAGTTCTCTCTAATGGAACAAAGGCTACAACAGAAACAAATACACAACTTTATTTTAAGCTTCAAATGTGCTTAAATGTTTAAACATTCCACCTTTGCTCATCTATTTTAGAACTGGAGGGATGGAAGCAAATACCTAAGACTAAGATGAGTCTTAGGGCACCGATCCCAGCTAACTCACTACTCTAGGTTCCAGACCTAATGTCTTATTGTAAATCTAAGAATGTTCTGTGTCATTGCCACACTGACCTTTAAATAAAATAAATGTCATTTAATTATTATTTATGCAGCATGGTGTGTTTATAAAAATTATAGTCCAATATAAGCTTAGATGAGAAGTAGAAACCCCCAAACCAGAAATCCTGATCCTTTTAAAATTACGGGAAGGGAGCTCTGTCTGCCCTTGTGATCATGGTGCACGATTCATTTGCCCCCACCTGCTGAGAGGCCGAGAACCTGCTTCCCACTGGCCTGCATCCGCTACTGGGCATCACACTGCCATGCAACTATGTACGACACAGGTAACAGTCCCTGGCACACAAAGAGCCTTCAAAACATTGAAAATAAGGAAATTACCCATGGCAAAGGAAATATAACTGGCCAAAAATATAAATATATATTAGAAGCACTAAGCCTAACTAATAATTAAGGAAAGGCAAATTAATGCAATGATATAACCTTTCACCAATGAGAATGAGAATGGCAAGAAAAATTATTCAGCGATAACATTCATTGATAAAGACGTGAGAAAATAGGCAGTCGGAGTGAAGCTGGTAAAATCTCCTTGGAGGGCAATTTGGTATTGTCTTTTGAATTTTAGAATTCATATGCCCTTTGACTTAACCCTTCCATTTTCAGAAGTTTATGTTATCGACAGACATTCATATATGTATACTGATATACGAGCTCTGTCTGGAAAAAGTCCAGTGATTGTTAATATAATGAGAATGTTTGCATGACATTGATGTAACCTGGCAGCCAAGGAGAGTGGACTGGAATGCACATGTGTGAACAATGATGATTTCACTGTACTTGTCAGTGGGGGCTGTAGACACCAATGAGTGAGGATTTGTACTGTGTGGCTGTTGCATTCAAAATGACTGAGCAAGTAGAGCAATAAATCTGCATCCAATTTTGCATTAAGCTTGAACATCCCTCCACAGAAACTATTTGGATGATTCAGAATCCACAACTATGGGCAACTGGTGATTAGCAGCTTCATCAAAACAGCCTACCCACTCAAACATCAGGTCTCGTGCAGAGATTTTTGGTGAAACATCAAATCACCCAGGTGACTCAGCCCCTAGATCTACAGCCCAGATTTGATGCCCTGTGATTTCTGGCTTTTCCCAAAACAAAAATCACCTTTGAAAGGGAAGAGATTTCAGACCTTCAGTGAGATTCAGGAAAATAGGACAGGTCATCTGATGGCAATTGGGAGAACTGTGTGAGGTCCCAAGGTGCCTACTTTGAAGGGGACTGAGGTATCATTGTCCTATGTACAATGTTTTTTGTATCTTGTATCTTCTTTAATAAATGTCTCTATTTTTCATAATACATGGCTGGTACCTCCTGGACAGACCCCATATATTTATATGCTCATGCAGATAAAATGCAAATATGCACATACATGATAATTGCATGTAATTTTTAAATTGTACTTTTAGAAAACTGCAAGCAACTTAAATATAGGTTAAATATAATATGTACTTAAATATATATTAAATGTTAAATATAATATATAGTCATATATTGGGTTGGACAAAAAGTTTGTTTGTTTTTAAGTAAAAAGAAAAGACACATTCTTCATTTTCACCAATAACTTTATTGAACAACATATCTACCATTTTGTTCCACAAACTTCTGCCATCTTTCAGAGAACATGAGTCCACCTTCCAAGAACTTCTTTATCTTTTGGAGCAAAGAACTCTTCCAGGTGCCTGTTACAGTCTTCCAGGGAATTGAAATTTTTCCCATTAAGAGAATTTTGTGTAGACCAAAATAAATGGAAATGCAAAGGTGCAATGTCTGGTGGATATGGTGGAAGAATCGGAACTTCCCAGCCAAGCTGTAACAGTTTTTGCCTGGTTATCAAAGAAACATGTGGTCTTGCGTTATCCTGATGGGAGATTACACATTTTCTGTTGACTTATTCTGGAGGCTTTTCATCACATGCTACTTTCAGTTGGTCTAATTGGGAGCAATATTTGTTGGAATTAATTGCTTGGTTATTCTGGAAGGAGCTCAAATAAAGGATTTCCTTCCAGTCCCACCATATACACAACATCACCTTCGTTGGTTGAGGACCAGTCTTAGGTGTGGTTGATGGTGGTTCATTTCACTTGCCCCGTGATCTCTTCCATTCCACGTTATTGTAAAGTATCCATTTTTCATCACCCATCACAATTTGTTTCAAAAAGGAAACATTTTCATTTCATTTATGTAGAGTTACATGTGAAAATACAGTCAAGAAGGTTTTTTTCACTTAACTTATGTCAAACCCAAACATCAAAGCAATTAACATAACCAAGCTGGTGCAAATAATTTTCAGTGCTTGATTTGGATATTTTTTAGTATGTTAGCTATCTCCCTCATGACAGAACACTGATTTTTCTCAATTAATGTCTTGATTTGATCACTATCAACTCCAACTGGTCTACCCGACCATGGATCATCATCCAGAGAGAAATCTCCAGCACGGAACTTCACAAACCACTTTTGACATGTTCCATCAGTCACAGCACTTTCTCCATACACTGCACAAACCTTTAATGTGTTTCAGTTGCATTTTTACCTTTATTAAAATATTAAAGCATACTATGCTGAAAATGTTGCTAATTTTTCCATGTTCAATATTAAAATGACTACACAAAAATCACTAATTTTGATAAGATTTTTAAATGCATGCTGATATGACAGCTTGTTGCAATACAATCTAACAAAACTGTTTTAAATGAAGTTAAAGACAATAGCCCTAGCTGGTGTGGCTCAATGGATTGAGTGCTGGCCTGCAAACCAAAGGGTCACCAGTTTGATTCCCAGTCAAGGCATATGCCTGGGTTACAGGCCAGGTCCCCAGTAGGATGTGTGCAAGAGGTAACAACACATTGATGTTTCTCTCCCTTTCTCCCTCTCCTCCCCTCTCTCTAAAAATAAATAAATACAATCTTTTTTAAAAAGTTCCCCCTTTAAAAAAATAACAAAAAGTTTTAAAATAACATTGTGTGTCATTCACGAATTACTCATTTAAGTGAAAGTTCTCTCTTGCAGGTCATTTTCTTTTAAATTTTTATTGTATTTTTTCCATTACCCTTCAACCTCTTATTCTCCCTCCCCGCTGCAATCACCACACTGTTGATCATGTCCATGAGTCCTTTTCCCTTTTTGCTCAATCCCTCCACCTCCTAACATTCCCCAGCCCCCTCAATAGCTGTCATCCTTGAAGGTCATCTTCTCTCTGTGTTTTGCAGAGGCGATGTCTTCTCAATGAAAACCAGCTGAATAGAATCAGTAACATTTTTTTTAAAGCCTGTTATTCTATTTTTTATTCATGTATTCTCTTTTCTTTAAAAAATTAACATTTAGTAAGGAAAGGATATTACATCAACATTGTTCACTGAAATATTAAAGAAAACTGCTTGGAAATAACTATTACCATGCTATGAATATCCTTGCACAAACACTTTTGTGAACATATGCACTATTTTCTACACACCATGTTATGCAGTGAATGTTTATGTCTCCCCCTTAGATTCATATATTGAAACCCTAACCCCCAAAGTGATGGTGTTAGGAGGTAGGGTCTTTGAAAGGTGATTAGGTCATGAGGGTGGAGACCTCATGAATGGGATTAGTGCCTGAAAGAGGAAACACTCCTGTGTTTCTTCTCTACTACTCACACTGAACACTTCTGTGACCAGATGTGTGAGGTTAACCAAGCAATTCTCCACTTCTCTGGCAGACATCGACTTGGTGTCCTACAGTTTAACAAAATTCTAACACTAGCTACCTGGAGATAGTGTCAGATCAAACAGATTAAAGGTTCGTTCCCACAAAATTGCCTGTACTTCAGACACCAACACATACATTGTCACCATGCCTCTGACTGGTCAGAGGTTCCCACAACCCCTCCTTGGGTTTGATGAATTTGTTAAATGGCATACAGAACTCAGAAAAACATTTTACATACTAGATTACTGGTTTATTATAAAATGATATAACTAGAAGCAACCAAATGAAAGTACACAGTGCAAGGTATGTGGGAAGAGGAGCAGAGGTTCCATGCGCTCTCTGAGGACATCATCCTTCCAACACCTGCCTGTGTTTACCCACCTAGAACTCCTCTGAACCCTGTTCTTCGGAGATTTTTGTGGAGGCTTCATTTTGTAGGCATGACTGATTAAATCATTATGTAGGCATGACTGATTAATCCAACCTCTAGCCCCTCTCCCCTCCTTTGAGGTTGGAGGGTGGAGCTGAAAGTTCCAACCCTCTACTCACATGATTTATTCCCCAGGCAACCAGCTCTCAAACGTAGAGGCTTTCCAAATGTCATTTGATTGATAGTAACGGTGTGGTGGAAGGGAAGTTTTGAATAATAAGACAGCTTGTGTGCTCAATCACTTAGGGAATATTTTTCTCATTGCTTATATCTTTTTTAAATTTATTATTTACCAAAGTATAGTTGATATAATTAGCTTGAGGTGTACTCATGGTGATTTGACATTTATATACCTTATGATGTGATCACAACAATAAGTTTAGTAACCACCTATCACCACACAAAGTTATTATGATATTATTGACTATTTTCTGTGTGCTGTACATTACATTCATGTGCCCTGCTTATTCTATAACTGGAAGTTTGCCCTCCTATTCACCCATCTCCTCCACCGCCCCCTATCCTCTGGCTATTATCAACTTGCTCTCTGTATGAGCCTATTTGTGTTTTGTTTTATTTATTCATTTGTTTTGTGTTTTTAGATTTCACATGTAAATGAAATCATACGGTGTTTGTATTTTTCTGTCTGACTTGCTTCACTTGGAATCACAACCGTTAGGTCCATCCATGTTGTCACAAATGGCAAGATTTTATGGCCATTTATATATATAAAGTTTATATATATAAACTTCTGAATTCATTTTATCTATTAATATCTTCCATATCTTGACTGTTGTAAATAATGCTACAATGGACCAATGAACATAGGCATACATATGTTTGGGGTTTTTTGTTTGTTTGGTTGTTTTTTTTTTAATTATATTTTATTGATTATGCTGTTACAGTTGTCCCATTTCTCCCCCATCATTTCCCTCCACCCTGCACACCCCCTCCCACCCACATTCCCCACTTTAGTTCATGTCCATGTGTCATAAGTTCTTTAGCTTCTACATTTCCCACACTATTCTTGCCCTCCCCCTGTCCATTTTCTACCCACCATCTATGCTACTTATTCTCTGTACCTTTTCCCCCCTCTCCTCCTCTCACTCCCCTGTTGCAAACCCTCCATGTGATCTCCATTTCTGTGTTTCTGCTCCTGTTCTATTGTTTGCTTAGTTTGCTTTTGTTTTAGGTGTGGTTGTTAATATCTGTGAGTTTGCTGTCTTTTTACTGTCCTATTTTATATCTTCTTTTTATTAGATAAGTCCCTTTAACATTTCATATAATAAGGGCTTGGTGATGATGAACTCCTTTAACTTGACCTTATCTGACAAGCACTTTATCTTCCCTTCCATTCTAAATGAAAGCTTTGCTGGCTAGAGCAATCTTGGATGTAGGTCCTTGACTTCCATGACTTGGAATACCTCTTTCCAGCCCTTTCTTGCCTGGAAGGTCTCTTTTGAGAAATCAGCTGACAGTCTGATGGGAACTCCTTTGTAGGTGACTATCCCCTTATCCCTTGCTGCTTCTAGAATTCTCTCCTTCATTTTAATCTTGGCTAATGTAATGATGATGTGCCTTGGTGTGTTCCTCCTTGGGTCCACCTTCTTTGGAACTCTCTGAGTTTCCTGGACTTTCTGGAAGTCTATTTCCTTTGCCAGATTGGGGAAGTTCTCCTTATTATTTGTCCAATGAAGTTTACTACTTGTTGCTCTTCCTCTTCCCCTTCTGGTACCCCTATATTTCAGATGTTGGGATGCTTAAAGATGTCCTGGAGGTTCCTAAGCCTCTTTTCATTTTTTTGAATTCTAGTTTCTTCATTCTTTTCTGTTTGGTTGTTTCTTTCTTCCTTCTGGCCCACTCCATTGATTTGAGTCCCAGTTTTCCTCCCATCTCTATTGGTTCCCTCTGCATTTTTCTTCATTTCACTTATTGTAGCCTTCATTTGTTCATCTAATTTGCGACTAAAATCAACCAATTCTCTGAGTTTCCTAATCACCAGTGCTTTGAACTGTGCATCTGATAGGTTGGCTATCTCTTGGTCACTTAGATGAATTAGCTCTGGGGCTTTGATCTATTCTCCCATTTGAGCCATTATTGGTTTTGGGTTTTTGTTGTTGTTGTTGTTGTTGTTGTTGTTTGGTCTGGTCATGGCTGTTACATAGTGAGGGGTGGAGCCTTAGGTATTCACCAGGTGGGGCAACCCAGTTGCTGGATTGTGGTGCTGGATGTGGGGGCAGGGTCTGAGAGGGAACAATGTTGTTTGTGCTGCTCTCTTCTGGATTCCAGTCCCTTCCACAGCTTTCCCCAAGCAAATTGGGCCCTTCTGGTGCTGATTTCCATGTGGGTGGGCTTGTGTACATTCTAGGACCCTGTGGGTCTCTCTAATGAACTCTCCTTTGAGTCTGGGATTCTCTCCCAGCACCTCAACCCCCACAAGTGTTTTCAATCGGTGCTTTTAGGCTTTATTTCCTGGCTCTGGGGCCTTGCATTGCACAGTCTGTCTTGCTGCGTGTTTTCACCTGGTTTACCTGTGCATGAATGTGTGACTGCGGTCAGCCACCTTGTGCACCCCGCTTGGTCTGTTTGTTGCCTCCCCGCTCTTGGTAACCACCACCTGTGGGCCTGGGGTGTGCCAACTGCCACCTGTGTGCCCAGGGTGTTCCAACCGCCACCTGTGCACCTGAGACCACTAGCTACTGCTTTTTCCTGCCAAGACCCCTCTCCACTGGCCTCTGACTCCGCCCCTCTTACCAGTCTGGGTGAATCATTGTCAGACTTCCATACAATTCAATTTTCTATCTGTTCTGTTGGGGTTTTGGGGGGTTTTTTTTTTGGTTCTATATTTTTGTTGTCCTTAATCTTGGTTGTGAGAGGAGGCAGAGTGTGTCCACCTAAGCCTCCATCTTGGCCGGAAGTCAGCATACATATGTTTTTTTTTTAATTAGTGTTTTCATTTTCTTCAGATGAATACCCAGAAGTAAAAATTGCTGAGTTGTATGATAATTCTATTTTAAATTTTTAAGGAGCCTCCCTACCATTTTTCATCGCAGGTGTACAATTTACATTGCCACTGTACATGAGGATTTCCTTTTCTCCACATCCTCTCATTGTTGTTTGTTGTCTTTTTGATAATAGCCATTCTGACAGGTATGAGGTGATATCTCATAGTGGTTTTGATTTGCATTCCCTGATGATTAGTGATGTTAAGGGTCTTTCCATATGTCTGTTGGCCATTTTCAAGTCCAAGACAGCTCACTCACATAGCTGGCAGTTGATAGCAGCCAACTACCAAAGCACCTACATGTGTCCTCTCCAGCAAGGCAGTCAGATTTCCTATCCTGTAGTTGGTTCCCTTCTGAGCAAGCACACCAGCAGCACCAGCCAGAAGCCAAATGGCCTTTTCTAACCCAGCTTAAGCCTTCATGCAGTTGTTAAACATTGACAAGAACACCACTGACTTTATCTTCATGCTTTGCTTTCTGTGTATGTATTGAAAAATGCCTTGAAAAGCCATGAAATATTTCACAAAAATAAGAAAAATTTTGAAAGCAGTTGTTATAGAAAATGTAGGTATTATGTCTGTGTCTGGATAGCTTACTGAGATCTCAATTTGCATTTTGATCTTGTATTTTTCCTCCTCTTTTCCATTGTAGTGGCCAGTGTTCTGGGCTTTTGATTCAAGGACATTATTGGACCAAAGCAATATTTCTTAACATTTTCCCTCCTATCTTTTATTTTCAAAAGACTAGTCTTTTGAGAAAATTATGCTAGAGGGTACTGAGATCAATCAAATGTCTTTTGAGGAGCAAGAAGGAGAATAGAGGAAAGAGAGGTGTACATGGGAAGGCCCTACTTCTCATTCCCTTAGAGCTTTTCAAGGGGAAATACTGACAAGCTACCATGGTGTAATGTCAGGAGTTGGTAAACTACAGCCCATGGGCTGGTACCTGTTTTTATAAATCAAATTTGGGAGGACACAGCCATGTCTACTCATGAATATATTGCCTAGAGCTACAACTATATTTGCAACTGTTGAATTGATTACTTATGACAGAAACCTATGGCTTATGGCATATTTACTGTCTGAACAATTTTATTACTGGCCTATGTAAATGACCCCCCGCCCCCCAGGCCAGAGTTGAGTGTTTCAAACCCTGCAATACCACACAGCAGCCCTGGAACTATGGATATCTGGCAAAGACTATGATACCTACTAAGGCAGGAACCACTTCAAATGACACGTGCACCTCAGTGGGATCATATTCATGTGACCTTAAAAGAACACATTTCAAAAGAAGATAAAATCATGACTCATACAAACATAAAATGAACATATCGAGGATTTTATTTAACTCAATAATTAATGAGGGAACCAGTAAGATATATAAAAACCAGTTCAAATGGAAATTTGACTTCCAGGGAGTATATATTCTCTGAAAAATTAATTTGCATTGCCATGAACAAGAATCATTTGCTTAGTTATGCACAGAAAACATTTACATAATGATTAGTGTTCTACAGTTAACTTCTTTCTTCACAGAGTTGTAAGACAATCTAGTCAAAGACAACCAAAGGCAGAAACACCCACATGGATGAGGTAGCTAGCATTTGTACTAAATTACAAAGTATTGCACAATTTCCCCACAACACCAAAGGCCACAGACAAGCCCCCCAGAATATTTTGCTTCTTTTACAGGCCTTGGAACATTCATATGGCCCTAAGAAAGCTTTATAATGACTGAGATTAAATTATTTGCCAAGCAGGTATTTTGGTGTCATATTCAGAATAAATTTGATTTAAAGAAAATAAGGTATGTTGGTATTTCCTACATGTCTGAGTTTCTAGAATAAAATTCATCTGTTGTGTTCAGTGTCCTTGACAGAGGCCTTGTCTAATCTACTACTATTTTCTTAGACCTGACAACAGATGAGTAGGTGATTGGAAAACATTTGCTACATGAATAGGATGAATGCTAAGGAACAAGAGAAAATTGGTTATTTCACATAGTTAAATAAAACTTAAATTGGTGGAGGCACCTCAAATTATTGACTATCTCACATGTGGACTATGCAAACTCCGACCTAGGTACACTACGTCTTGTGCAAGAGGAGTATCAAGAAGAATCTGATACGGAAACCCAGAGGTTGCCGAGTGAGCCTTGGATCTACCTGTGTTTCTAGGAAAACTGATAGAAAAATGAGCTGCCAAAAGAAAATTATTTTTTCCTGTAGGAAATAAATTTGTGTTTCACTGGAAAACTATGTGTTATCGGGCTCTCTCAAGAACAGTTTCAGGATTATCTGATTCTAGTTTTTCACTGCAGTGAAACTGTAAATGGGAGCTAAGATGTAACACAATGTAAAATAATTCTTGTCCATTGACATGCAAATTGTGTTCCATCCAGTAGAGGTTCAATTGATTTCCCTTCTTCCCCTGTGGAAAAGCCAACTTTGCCCCCATTTGCACCTTCATTTCAATATTCCTGATTTGTAAAAGTGTCTGTTCCTTCAGATTCTCTTTCGAACAAGTTGTAACATTTGCCTGGTATCCTCATTGGTTAATGAGCAAAATAAAATCTTTTTTCCTGTTCATTTGTATCCCATGAGAGACATGACTTTAACCTTTTTTTAAAGTATCATCTTTTAACACTCTTCAACATACTATTAACTTTAAGAGAAAGTGAATATTCCATTCAAAACACTGGGAGGTGGAGGGAAAAAAACACCCCAGGAAGTGTAAAGGAGATAGAAAACAAGCTATCAAAATAATTCATTAAGAGTTGAGTTTGGAATAACTATTAGTGCACTGTAGGGCACATTTAAACACTCATGCACGTCCATGACACCAGCCCACTGGGACAGCAACAGTATTCAGGCAATAATCTGAAGGCTGCCTATAGACACATTTTTTTAAAAAATTATTTACCCCATCACCTTCATCAAAATGTCAAGATGAGCCCTGACTAGTGGGGTTCCATGGGTTGAGCATCGTCCTGCACACTGAAAGGTCATCATTTAGATTCCTGGTCAGGGCAAATGCCTAGGTTGTAGGCCAGGTTCCCAGTTGGAGGTATGTGAGAAGCAACTGGTTGATGTGTTAACAACAATGTTTCTCCCCCTCTTTCTCCCACACTTTCCCTCTCTGTAAAAATAAATAAATAAAATCTTTAAAAAAAATGTCGAGATGAATGTGGAGATGAGTCTAACCCAAAAGTCGATTTTCCATTTCTTTGTTTGTTTACATTTATTTCCTATATCTTTGTGTGTTAAATATCAGTGCAAAAATCACACCAGTGTTAAAACATGTAGATTTAACAGGGTTCAGTAATCCAATCTGAATCTACCTGGTCTTCTCTGGGCTTTCCCAGGAGAGTCATCAGAACAGCCCACTTCCTCCAGGACTGTCCTACTTAACTTTCCTCAGAAGACAGAAGTCAATAGGATAGCCTCACATTTAGGTTGCAAGGATCTTACTGAGTCAACAGAATTTGATATAAGATATCTATCATTTTTCAACTCCGGAATGCAACGCGCTGTTAATTCTCCTGGGAGACATAGAGGAGAATCTCCAGGGATAAACACTGAAAGAGCTTCCTTCTAAATTGTTTTTAATTGGTCTGTGTGGAAGATAAAATCATGCTGGAGGAGATATGCTCATTTAGAAAACAAATGCAGTATCTCCCCAGACACCAGAGCATTGTTGGAGGAAGAAAATTTTAGAATTCAATATTAAGAAAATAGAAGAAGAAGTAACACATGATTTCCTTGGAGGTCTTGTCAGGCTCTAAAAACAACACATTATGTGCATGAAAATATCAAATGTTCCACCAGGATTCAGAAACAATAATCCTGGTCCATTACTTCTTTCTAAAGCTGCGTTAGTGAGGAAAAATACGTTACAGGCTTTCACCAGTAGAGGGGAATACTATCCTAGGAAAAAACACACGATCTCATTATGCCCATCTTCTTCACTATAATTTTTCCGTGGTGTCAGAGACAAACGTTTCTTTCTTGCTTTTCTCACTTATTGAATATTTAATGGCAGCAAATTTGCTAATCTGTACCTAGAGCATAATTGTTTGGGGGGAACAGGAAGGAGAGTGTGGGAAGCTGTGAGAGGAGAGTCGTCTGGGAGCTGTCAGGCACTGGAAAGAGGAGCTTTCCTTACATTTCCACTCTGGGTCCTTCCTCAGATGCCCAGTCCAAAGCTGAGTCTAGGATTGTAGCTCCTACTCACTCCTCCCTCCCTATGGGAGACTGCTAGCTATTGTCAATCAGTACAGTCCTCTAATGGATAGGTACTCATAATTTGTCCTTTAAGAACTATGGATTTTAAAATGTCTTTTTTCCACTTAATGTCATGATAACCTGATGGCTTTCTTTCCCAGCATTTCTAACACTGCAAAGATTACAAAACAGATTTCATGAAGGAAAGTGATATCCTGAGTGGAATTACACAGGCAGTGTCATGATGCTGAATAAAAACAGAAGGATTCACTTTCTGTGAGACACCAGGTCGAGAAGAGCAACAACCATAGTCATGGCAAGCAGAGGCCACCACTAATCACAGGAAAAGAAAGTGGAGTGTCTTCAGCAGAACATGAGGACAGTAAGCACCACATTACTCAGCCATCTTCAGAGCTGACGGAGAGAGAGAAAGAGGGAGGGAAGGAGGGAGGGAAAAGAAAAACAAAGAGCTTTCTGGTTAAAAAATTTTAGAGGAGGAAGGCATCAGACACCAGAATCCATTATATATTCTTTATGTTTTGTTCACCTAAATATAATGTAACAGTTCATGTCCAATTGTCACAGATTGGAACAAGTAACCAGGTTTGTGGTGACCACGAAAAAACAATTGACCGAACACACAGCGTTTATAGCAGCGAGAGAACAAACTTATTAAGCAATAGTGCACTCCACAGAATATAGGAGCAGACCAACTCTAGGAGCAGGGATTCTACCCCTATGGGGTGGACATTTCCTGGTTAGTTTGGCAGGGTTTTATTGTGCATGTGCTAGTAGTTACATTACTTTTGAGCTACTACTGTGCATGCAATCTCCCATGATTTTCCTTGATTGCCCCTGGGGTGGGAGGGACCGCACTGCTAATTTATTATAATGCTATTATAATAAAGCAGGGGTCATGCAGTGGTCACAGGAGCATCTTTGGTGCAGATGCAATCATGATTCATCAAGATTCAGTGCATTTCCAAGAAGTGTGACAAGCAGTCTTAGAGTAAGTTATCTGTTCTGTATCAATGTCCTTAGTCTTAGTCCTGGGGTGCCTCTGGAGTTTCCTCATTTCTGACTATCTCCTGCCTCAACTTACTCCTGAGGGACATGGATCTCAAAAATTTTGGGGGGGTTGTTAAAGGGTGATGATCATTCTTCTGTAACTTTGTACAGCTTAGACAGAACAGTAGTCCCTGCCTATTGAGAACCACGGAACTTTCACTCTATTCTATGTAGAGATTGAAGAGGAACTGCTGAGACTGACAGAGGCTCATGTTGGTCAACTTTGACATCATCCTTACGGATTGGTTGGACACCCCAGAGCATCATCATCTTGCTGTGGAACTGCTTAAGTCTAGAAGATACAAATTTAACAAATAAATTAAACAAACAAGGCCCTACAAGTAATAAGAGTAGCAATATTACTAAGGGACATAGGAGTGATAATAACCATGTTAAACCAGGGAGCCAGGCAGTCATAGTATATATGATTCTTTGGCCCTGTTTGTTGTATTTATGCAGGCACTCTGCCTGCTCACAATTTTTTCTTATGTTAGTCTCAGTCATTCCGTAGTTATTCACTTAATACAGCATCCTTGTTAAAGACTGCACATACCCCATCCTGTTCTGCCAGAAGATAATCACGGGCAAGGTGGTTATCCATGACTACATTTGCTAGCAAGTCTACTGATTTTCATACTTCAGTCAGAGCATCGGAGGTACCTTTGGAGATTTCTCCTAAAGTCTTAGTGAGTTTCTGTAGGGTGGCCCCATGGTACACCAAGCCTCCCCAGGGGACTGCAGCAGCTACAGTCGCTGCTGTGCCAGCCACCACCAAGCCAAATGGCTCACTTTTTTCTGACAAGAGATTATTCCTTTCTGTCCTGAGTTGTATCCATAACAGTGAGGCCTTGAGGAGCCATGGTCCCTAGAGTGAATTCACCCCCATGCTTAGAGTTACTGAGATACGTATAAGCAGTGGCTTCTGAAAGCTCTGAGTGAGTGGTTAGAAAGTTGTTCTGAGTGTCACATAGCCAAACAAGACCTGGAGGTGCCACAACAATGGTTGTGCTTGTACGGTTATATTTACTAAGCAGTGTGTAAGGCAAAGGAGAGAGGCTATAGTTTAAAGGGCCCAGTTCTATACTGGGGTCATGGTTTTTGGCTGGAGGCATTGAGAACTCAGGCAGAACCCCTTGAAGAAGTTGGCCCAATTCTCAACCAACACATTCCATAGTATCATTGGTAACTGCATTATCAGTTTTATCAAAGCAGCAATGGGTATTATTAGGAAAGCAGTTAGAATAATAATTTGGGTAGCATATTACATGGGACCAATTCAAAGGTTTGAAAATTTCTCCCTCAGAAAGATTCTCTAGAGAGCTGGAACCTGAAAGAGAGGCCAGGGCTTCAAATGGGTTAATGGCCTGGTATGAGTAGTAGTATAACACGGGGTGCATCCTACAGTGCTTTTGCACTTAAAAGGTACAGGAGTAATTAAATGACTTTAATTCCAGCGAGATCATACAGAAGCACAAAGGAGAGTTCTGCTCCCATCTGACTCAAAGAAAAAAAAAAAGAGACACATTTAACACAAGAATTTAAAGCATTGATTAAGGATTCATTAGCCATCGTATAGGCTTTTACGAGAGTATTGTATCTAGAAGCAGTTTCTGGATTAGGATGGTATATCCAGCATTGGGCCAGATTTTCTCTTGTGGCTAAGATTTGAGAAGCATTTACTAAAAAATTTTCATCCCATTCCTCCTTACAGGGTGTGGGTGAGTAAAGGATGGTTCACAGAAACAACAAAGAGATGTCCATTTTGGACAATCAGAGATATGATTCCACCCAGAAGGAAGGAAACAAACTCCATACCAAAGACCAGTGCTCATCGTAAGATTCCAAAATGGGTAACTATCCAGAATAATAGTGATTTTAGTACATCGTCATCAATCATTACTTATCTTTAAGGGCTTCTTCCTTTTGAACAGGAACCTGAGCGCCTCCAGCGGCTCGCAGGTACAGACTGGGCTTTGGGCCTCTAGGTGGTCCTGGGTTGCATCAGGATCAGTGGGAGCTGGGTTAACCCAGGAAGTGTGAACCCAGCTATCACTCCCTAAAACTTTCACAGCCATAGGAGTACTCAGGACAACCTGGTAGGGCCTGTTCCATCTAGGGTTGAGTTGGTCTGCTGGTGACTCCTCCTTCCACGTTTTAAGGAGTACTCAGTCCCCTGGAGATCTGGTAGTTTGAAAGTTCCCTTTAGGAACTGATAAAACTTTGTTCCCATATTCCTGTAAAGCTTTCTGCACTTGCCCTATGTTTATTACATACTGAACTGCTGACGGGTGTCTGTGTCAGATATTACACTTAGAGTTAAAAAGGGTAGGCCGTACAGCATTCCAAATGGGCTGGGCCTAGTGCTGGCCTTGGGGGAGCCCCTAATTCTCAGGAGGGCTGTAGGTAGCAACTTAGTCCAGCTCTCAGAAATCTCCTAACAAAGTTTTGCTAATGCCCTTTTTAAAGTTTGATTTGCCCATTCTACCTTTCCAGAAGACTGTGGCCTCCAAAAGGAATGGAGATAATATCTTTTTAAAATATATATATTTTATTGATTATGCTATTACAGTTGTCCCATTTCCCCCTATTATTCCCCTCTGCCCTGCACACTTCCTCCCATCTATGTTCCCCCCCTTTAGTTCATGCCCATGGATTGTATATATAAGTTCTTTGGCTTCCACATTTCCTATACTATTCTTAACCTTCCTCTGTTTTCAACCTACCATTTATGCTTCTTATTCTCTGTAGCTTTTCCTCCTCTCTCCCCCTCCCACTCCCCTGCTGATAACCCTCCATGTGATCTCCATTTCTGTGATTCTTTTCCTGTTCTACTTGTTTGCTTAATTTGTTTGTGTCTTTGTTTTGTTTTTAGATTCAGTTGTTGGTAGTTGTGACTTTGTTGTCATTTTACTGTTCATAGCTTTGATCAGCTTCTTTTTCTTAGATAAGTCCCTTTAGCATTTCATATAATAAAGGCTTGGTGATGATGAACTCCTTTAACTTGACCTTGTCTGAGAAGCACTTTATCTGCCCTTCCATTCTAAATGACAGCTTTGCTGGATAGAGCAATCCTGGATGTAGGTCCTTGACATTCATGACTTGGAATACTTCTTTCCAGCCCCTTCTTGCCTGCAAGGTTTCTTTTGAGAAATCAGAAAATAGTCTTATGGGAACTCCTTTGTAGGTAACTATCTCCTTTTCTATCACTGCTTTTAAAATTCTCTCCTTATCTTTAATCTTGAGTAACGTAATTATGGTGTATCTTGGTGTGTTCCTCCTTGGGTCCAACTTCTTTGGGATTCTCTGAGCTTCCTGGACTTCCTGGAAGTCTATTTCCTTTGCCAGATTGGGGAAGTTCTCCTTCAAAGAAATTGAAAACGTATTTGAAAACATAATTATGTTTTCAAATACGTTTTCAATTTCTTGCTTGTCCTCCTCTCCTTTCAAAGAAATTGAAAACGTATTTGAAAACATAATTATGTTTTCAAATACGTTTTCAATTTCTTGCTTGTCCTCCTCTCCTTCTGGTACCCCTATGGTTCAGATGTTGGAACGTTTAAAGATGTCCTGGAGGTTCCTAAGCCTCTCCTCATTTTTTTGAATTCTTGTTTCTTCATTCTGTTCTGCTTGAATGTTTCTTCCTTCTGGTCCACATCATTGATTTGAGTCCTGGTTTACTTCCCATCACTGTTGGTTCCCTGTACATTTTTCTTCACTTTTCATGGCCTTCACTTTTCCCTCTATTTTGCAAACATATTCAGCCAATTATGTGAGCTTCCTGATTACCAGTGTTTTGAACTCTGCATCTGATAGTTTGGCTATCTCTTTGCCACTTAGATGTATTTTTTTCTCGAGCTTTGATATGGCTTTTCATTTGGGCCATTTTTTAAAATTTATTATTATTATTATTATTTGTCTCAGCACACCTATTGTGTAGTAAGGGGCAGAGCCTTAGGTGTTCACCAGGGTGGGGCAACACACACTGCTGCGTTGAGATGCTATATGTGGGGGAGGGGTCCCAGAGGGAACAATGCTGCTTGCTCAGCTCTCTGCTGGTTTTCAGTCACTTCCCTGCTCCCCACAATCAAATTTGGCCCTTCGGGTGCTGATTCCCACGTGGGTGGGCTTGTGTACATTCTAGGACCCTGTGGATCTCTCCAACAAACTCTCCTGTGAGACTGGGAGTTTCTCCCACTGCCGCCTCAACACCCACAGGTGTTTTCAATCAGAGGCTTTGAGGCTTTATTTCTCCACCTGGAGCCCCAGGTTGCATGGTCCGCCTCACTCCCCAGTTGTTCCTCCCAGTTTATCTGCACAGAAATGTGGGACCACCCAGTCCACAAGCTGCCACCTCACCCACTTCACCAGCCGCCACCTTGCCCACCCCAGTCCTCCAGCCACTGCCTTGCCATGACTCCTCTCTACCCTGCTGCCCATCTCCACCCCTCCTACCGGTCTGTATGAATGTTTCTTCTTTAACTCCTTGGTTGTTAGACTTCCATATAGTTCGGTTTTTCTGTCAGTTCTGGCTGTTTTTATTTTTAAATTTGTTGTTGTCCTTCTTTTGGTTGTATGAGGAGGCACAGTGTGTCTACCTATGCCTTCATCTTGGCCAGAAGTCCTCTGGAAATAACATCTTGTGCATAGAACTTCAGAGACTGCCAGAAGATCCTAGAAGGGAAGGATGGCCCATTATCACTTTGCAGGGATCATGAGAGACCAAATCTGGGTATTATTTCCTTTAAGAGAACTTTTGCTACTTTTTTGGCCTTCTCTGCATCCTTGTCAGAAAAGTCTTAATCCATCCATTTAAGGTATCTATCAGGACTAGTAAGTATTTGTATCCTCTTCAAGGAGGCATTTTGGTAAAAATCAATCTACCAGTCCTCTCCTGGTTACATTTCTTTTCACTGAATAGGTTTCTATTTGCAGGGGCAGGAATGGCTTTTGCCCAGAATTATTGTAGGCACAGAGTACAAGCCTGGAAAATATTCTTTATGGTAGTAGCTATTCCCCTGCCTATGAATAACTTACTAACCATTGCCATTGTAGCATCCCTTGTGATGTGGAAGCAATCATGCAAAGCCTTTAATAATTTCCACGGGGGGGGGGGGGGGGGGGGGGGCTGGGAAAGGAAGAGTTTCTAGCAATATATATCTAAGGTCTTTCATGGATACCCCCTTGCTCGAAAGCCCAAGATATTTCCTCAGATGTGTAGTTGGGCTTCATATACAAACCATTTACGGAGGGGAGTAAGGCCATTTTTTGGCAATCCCAAGTGCCTCGTATCTCACAACCAAAAGACAGAAACCACATAGTAATTTAAACAGAGAAGATTTAACATAAAGAATTATTCAACCATGACCAAAGAGTACTAATATATTTTCAAATTGTATGTGGAACCCTACTGCTGAGAGAGAGCACCTAAGGAAGGTAAAATTTGGCACCCAGTGCTGGGTTCAGACCTCATTGGAGAGGATGAGATTCCAACCTACTGGGGACAGAGAAGTTTGCTTGGTCGTGAACACCAGATCTGCTCTGCAGTTGCTGGGCAAGTAAGGAAGCAACCTTGTGGGGTACAGGCTGCTGTAGTCAGTGGCCAGCACACTGGCATGCAGGGAGAGCCCCCCTGGCACAATCAAAATACAAGTGAGTGACAGCTAGTGGCCTGGGATGTTAGCGTGCTGAGGAAGTGGAGGTGGCTGTGGGGCAGGGGGCCTGGAGTGCACAGGTCTATGTCAGGGAGAAAGCAGGGAATGATCCCCACCCACACCGGGTGGGAATTGCAAAGGTGTGGAGACCCACATCTCTCAGGGTTCTTGTCTGACACAGAGGACAGTCCTGTGTCCTCACACCCACACCTCTCACTGATTCGGCAAACACTGTTACAGGAGATCCTCTTTCTTCTGTGAGGCCCTCCTAGTGCTCTCTGCTGAAAAAGCTGAACTTCATGCTCACTGTAAAGAAGAGATTTTCCCGGGAATTACATCCTTTCTCTATAGCACAGCAGATAATGGAGGGTAAATTTGGAGCTGGGAGACAATAAATGGATAAGCAGCACATATGAATAAGAGGCCATATGTAATTAAATGCAGAGTGTGAGTGTGATGATCCTCAAAACTATTTTTGCATACCTAAATACAAATACATTTTTTCATTCCTAAAGTCTAAAAGCAAGGACCCCTCCAGGTATTGTTAAATAGATTCTTGGAATGGATGGACCCTAAGTGGCCATTAAAACTGAGATTCTGAAGTGGCCAAGTAAGAAGTCCCATCACAGCAATGTACATGAGCGAGCTCCACTGTGATTTTATAATATCTAATGTAACAACCCTCTGCTACAGTTATTAAAATCCCTATATTGCACACAAGGGAGGCTGTTGGGGCTCAGAGGAAGTTAATTCTACGATGATAGGGCTAGAAAATGTTTCACCGAGGAAAAATTAAAAGGGCTTCAAAATACTTTTAGCATTAATTTCTGGTTTGTTATAATAACTGAAGACCTTCTAAACATTAAAGGATAAAAATGATCCGTTCTAAAGGCACAAAGAAAAATAACGGACAGAGGGAAATCTGGTAAGGCGAGAGCTTACCATTCCTGCAGGAACGGGCAAGGGCCGGATTTCAGAACCTGCTGCTGCCGCTGAGATCAGGGTTCTGCCACTTGTCCACGGTGCAGTCTAAAGCAGTGTGTTTGGCTCTCTCAGTCTCAGTGTCCTTATTGGTAAAATGGAGATGATAATCCTGGGGCCTCTTTAGAGAAGTGCTGGGAGGATCAGTGAGCACATGTGTGCGGAGTACAGAAAACAATGCCTCGCGCAGGGTCAGTGCTGTGTAAGTGCGGCGATTCTTATGATTTGCTTTGTATGGCAGAAGAGGGAGGCAACATTGAGAGAAGGGTTTTGAAGGGTAAAATTAAGATCATCTTAAGAAATGGAAAAGAAGAAGACTGTGATGAAAATGAAAATATATTTAAAATTCCACATCTCTGGACAGTGTGAAGCGTGAGGGTCCTCTATAAAGATTAGTGCAGAATTTTGAAGGAAGTCACAGCATCCCACACTCCCACAAAATAAGAAAGCACTTCAGCAGATAGGAGGTTCTATTGTTTCCTCAGGAAGATAAAAGCAGAGGTGCTTATTGGGTGCCTACGCAAGGGCATAGTCACGTGAAATGGGATGCAGTCAAGTTTGGGTAAGAAACTTTACAACACAGATCATTTATACTTATGTTTTTAGAAGTGTGTTTGGTTGGTTGCTTGGTTTTAGTATATTGGCTCCTAATGGCTTTGGAAAGCCTCTAACTTTATTGAAGATAAATATCAGAATGGGTGAACAGGTGCAGCCTGAGGCCAGCAGGCACTCAGAGGAAATGGCCAACTAGCCTCTAGAGCAGGGGTGTCAAGGTCATTTTCACCAGGGGCCACATCAGCCTCCTGGTTGCCTCCAAAGGGCCAAAATAATTTTAGGGCTGTATGAATGTAACTACTCCTTATCTGTTAAGGAGTTGAAATTACACTCGGCCCTTTGAAGGCAACCGAGAGGCTGATGTGGCCCCTGGTGAAAATGACCTTGACACCCCTGCTCTAAAGTATGAGGAGTGAAGGGTGCAATTTAATGGGCATAGTAGACTCAGTTCCGTGATGCCCTGGATTGCGGGCATTTTGTTTTAAAAAAGTTATTTTATGAGGCCGATTAGGTATTTTTTAAAGCCCATCTTTAATTATTAATGCCATTTCCAAGGCTTCTTGCTGGGCTCATATTGTTGGTTTAGAATTTGTGGTTCATCTGAATTCCTCTCACATAGGAAAAGTAGTCATCTGCCTTTCTTACCAAATAAATCTTCTTTCTTGATCTGACTGAGCATATCATTTGTGTTCATTTATGCTTATTAAATGAATAACTTGTGTTCAAATATTTTGCATCTAGCATTTAGATATTTGAAGGTAAACATACTCATTTCTGAATATTTCCATTCACTCTAATAATTCATGTTTGAATTGGAAATTTCTTGGTCCGTCCCCAAATATAATAAGATATTTTTCTACTTGGAATGTCCATGGAATGACACAATTGCACACACTGCTTGTGAAAAATAATTGGAGTTAGTCATGCTTTCTTTCTTAGGCAGCGTCACTCTCTAGGAAGCAAATGAGTAGAATATAGGTCCTGCCCTTAATTTTCTCAATCCAACATGCTTGACATGACTGCATCGTGTTGCGTTCTACTAGGACAGTTCCATCAACTGTTTAATTCTTTATTCTGTAAAGATATTGAAAACAAGTATTTTCTTTCTGGTGCATGTCTGTGCATCTAATTTTGTTCCTTTCTGATTTCCAATTTTCCACTAAAAATTCCATCCTTTTAAACTTTTTAAAATTCTGCCCACTTATTTTATACCCTAATAAGATTAAATATTAACAGAGTATATCATATATTTCTTTCTGCATTGTGAGGAAAACATAACTATGCACTTGTATTTTATTCTGTTTATTCAAATAGCTTACCTCAGGGATGATCCTATTGGGTCATTAAAGGGTATCACATGTGTGTAGAGCCCCTGATAAATAAATCACAGATACTAACAGGAAGTCCAAATCTAAGCCCCCACTATTCATGAATGCACCTGGCCTTTGTTCACAAAACAGTAAACTTCAATAAATGGTGGTGTTTTTCCACAGTCTCACACTCTAGCCAAGGACAGTGCTAGGGTAAGTGCTCGCACAGGAAGGGGAGTAACTCTCCCTGAGTACATCCTGCATTTGTGAAAGCAGGACTCCAAATAAGTAGGAGAGGGAGCTAAATTGTAGGTCAGATTTTGTTTTTTTTTTAATTTTTTATTTTGGTTGTTTTGTTGTTGATTTTAGAAGCTTGCTGTTCATGCAACTACTAATCAATAAGTGCTTTAATTTCCTGCCAGTTCCTCCTCTCACCCAGCCCTGGCTACTTCCCCTGAAGTGACAGCCACACTATACCTGTCTCCAATTTGTCTTGCCTAAAGTCTCACAACTAATATGTGTCAAAACAGGATCTGAACCCAGTTCCCCTTGGCCTCATATTCTCTGGCCTTTAGGTCTCTCACACAAATGTCCAATGTGTGGCTTTCCTAGAAAATACAACACAAATTCCCCCTCAATCCCTTATCCAGAGTTCCAAAATCCAAAACACTTTCAAAACAAAAAAAAAAAAAGCTTTTCATAGTTTTTGGTAAATTCATCTGGTGGTAAATCGACCTGAACTGACATAACAATATCTGTAGTCTTAATATACCCCACTCAGTGTGGATATTCACACACTTCACTAGGGAAATGTTAACATGTTTCATTGATGTCTCAGCCCTTTGCTTTGGGTGTACATTGAGATACTGCGTAAGCAGGGCAGTCACACAAGGACCCCACCCCTAGAAAGGTCCTGCCCTCGGCTTAAACCTCTGCTATCACCATCTTGAAACCTCTAATGATTTTTGAATGAGAGTTTACATTTTTTTATTATGCACATGTCCCTGCAAATTATTCAGCTAATCCTTAGTGTAAGCACTGTAGTATCTTTCTAAAACTTGAAAAGTTAATAATTTTACAATACTTCTGACCCTAAAGGCTTTGGTTAAGGGACCAGTATTAAACTACCAGTATTCCTGCTATTAACACTAACACCATGGTAGCATGGCTTAGTTGGTTTGAATGTCATCCTGTCACCAAAAGGTTGTGGGTTCAATTCCTGGTCAGGGCACACACCAAGGTTGCAGGTTCAGTCCCCCCACCTGGGTGCATATGATACCTGTTCCCACTGCGTGTGGGTGGCAAGTAATGGATGCTTCTCTCACATTGGTGTTTTTTTCTCCCCCCCCTTCCTCTCTCTCTAAAAGCAATGAAAAAAATGTCCTTGGGTGAGGATAAAAAACATACTAACACCATGGATTGAATGCCTTCTGCAGGCAAGTGATTTCCTAAACATTTTATACACATTATATATATATCCCCATGAGGTGTCTTCTACATTTCAAAACTGTGAGTAAAGTAATGTTTGGAAAGTTATCCTAAAGTTTTTAAGATTAGCTAGTACATGACAGAATTGGAATTCAAACTAAGGTCTGCCTGACTATGGAACTCATGAAAATACTATCGTTGAAGGTAGATGCTTTGGAAGTACTAGGATGAACCATGTGACATTGCCAATAATCAATCATTTTGACATAGAAAACAGCTATTTCATTTGACCCAACCTAATATATATTGATGGCTACTTGTAAAATATAAGCTCCTTTTATTTCATTTATCTTTTTTTAGTTTGAAATGATGATTAAACTAGTCTTTCTGCTAAAGAAAAAAGTTGCAGTGAAGTGAGAAGAAAAATTTATGTAGTCCAATTTAAAACTAGTTGCATGTCTCATCCAGTCTCACCAGAGATGACATCACTGCTCCTAAATGGGGAGGCCTGGTCACATGGGAGACCCTGTTTTTATTGTGATCAGCTGCAGACAATCAGCAAGGATGACCTCATCTGCAGCTGAGGAGGTTTGACCTTTGCCCTTTTAGGCATGTGAAGCAGAAAAAAATGCTTTACAGGCTGAGGAATGTAAAACAGACAAGCATCCTTCAGGCCTGGCAGAGTTTATCAAGCATGTGTTGAGTGCAAACGCTCAGACTTGGGACATGATGTAAAAACCATTAAGAGAAAGAACAGTGAGTAGCCTGTGATTTGGGTGGATCCTTTGGCGTTTCTTGGTAATACTAGAAAAATATATTTTTTCACTTTCCAATAATAGAAGATAATAAATGAGCCTTTTAAAAGTGGTGCTTTTACAAATTTCCCATAAAGCAATGGTAGAATTTAAATTCTTACAGTAATCAGCTTTCATGAGACTATCTTAGACCTAATCAGATCAATTATGAATAAGTTAATTGCCTGTTTTAAAAAAAATTATGACACACTCTTTAGCTAATTTTTTCAACTGTTGCAGTGGTAGTGAAGTGTCTGCAATAACAGTCTGGGCCATCCACTTACATGTGCCCAGAGTTTGGAAGGTCAGTGGTCGGGGAGTTGTCTGTTGAGTACTCTTTCTGCATTCTGCTTACTTCCCCTGGACAACTCCTGGAAAGAAAAGCTTCCAATGTTGCAGACTTTCTTCTGTTCAAGAGCTCCTTAATAACCAGAAATTGCTTAATACTTTAGGATTTTTGACAAGTATCCTTTGATATAGCATTCGCAGGCATCATGACTGGAAGCTCTTAGTATCAGCTTAAAAGAAAGGTGAAGTAGTAAAATCTAGAAAGATTGTTCTCATCTCCTGGCTGATAATTGTTCATCAATACAATCTGTGAGAAGCAGGTTTTCTGTGTTTCACTTGCAACTAATTGGAGAGATGGAAGCCTTCCAAAAGGGTGCTGAAATGTGAAACATGAGAACCGTTTCTCCCAGGTTAAAAAAAAAAAAGGCAGTTTATCTTTCTAATTTTAAGTTGGGCAGTTGCCCAAGTTAATGGGCCAAGTCCTTTATATTTCCTGAATGATTTTTATCTTACCTACTGCTTCCCACTGTCCAAGTGAAATGTATCTCATTCCCTCAAACTGAGAACCTGAGAAGGCCAAGTGCTTCAGGAGATGTGAGAAAAACAGCTGATTTAGGGGGTTAGTGATATAGTTATTCCCTCCATTTTTATTGTTTGTATGGTGTTAGTAGTGGCCATTTTAATGTTTGTCCAATATATTTCTTTTTTATAAAATCTTGTTCAAAGTGAGATGTTAAATTTCAAAAAGTACTTAAATTTCAACAATAGTTTTGGAAAGTAGAGATTTAGAGCATTTTCATTGGTTTTCCCTCAGGATACCAGAAGAAAAATTGTCATTACAATTTATCATATGGATCCAATGGACCCTTTAATTAACATACTACAAATTCATTTTTGAATACTTACAAATGTAAGCATAAAGAGACAGTGTAAAGTTTATTACAGAAAAAGAAGCTCAAAAAGTATTATATATTATTGTCTCCCCCTTCCTTCAGAGTTTATTGGGTTTATAACTGGATGAAATGAATAGATAAATAAATTGTGGTTTATCCATGCAATGGAATACTACTAAGCATAAAAAGGCCTAAGTTATTGATGCACTCAACACCACGGATATATTTTGAAATAATTATGCTGAGTGAAAGAAACCAGACAAAAAGAGAATATATTCTGTATGACTCTTCCAACTACATAAAATTCTTAGAAAATACAAACTGATATGTACTGGCAGGAAGCATATCAGTGGTTGCCTGAGGATGAGGGGAGGAACAAGAGGAAGATATTACAAAGGGGCAAAGGAAACTCTCCTGGCTGAAGCATATGTATGGTCATTGTCTTGATTGTGGTGAAGGTTTCATAAGTGTATACATATGTCAGAACTTACCAAATTGTACACTTTAAGTATGTGCAGTTTATTGTATGTCATTTATATCTCAATAAACTTGCTAAGTTTATTAATGAAAGTAGGCATGGAAAACAAAAGGGCTAGGTCATGGAACAGCAAGGAATTTCAGTTGGGTCTCTGAAACTAAAGCCAGCAAAGACCAAAAAAATAACTTTGCCAAATCATAGGCTTGCCAGTTAAAGTAGGACCCATGCCTGGGGAAGGCTGCCTATGGATGAGAAACTCAGTTATACGGCTCAAAGATATTTCAATAGGGAAACCTTCCAGGAAATTATTACTAGCTTGAAAAATTTAGTTTGAGAGCTTGTCTTACACTTTGACCAGTTTTCTCTCCAAAGTCTTTAAAAACAAAATGGTGATTTTAATTCATCAAAGAAAATATGGGTGATTTCATCTGGAACCCATCTGCATCAGTGTACCAGCTGGTGGTGTTGTGAGAGACTGCATTAGGCTTCAGTGAAATTTTTTTAAAACTCTTTCAGTGCATTTGCCCATTTCATGACGGGTGATTTATGAGTGCACCTGCCCACACCATACTGAGTGTTCAGCATTTTTGACAAAAAATGGCATGACCCCCATGTCCCACCCCCCCCATTCACTCTTTCTCAACCCAAGTGACTTTTTTATTTCCTCAGATGACAACAGTCCTCAAAGATTTGTTAATGTGGAAGAGATGAAACAAAAAAATGGCAGAAGCACTAAAAGACATCAAAGGCAATGAGTCCAAAAACTGTTTGAGATTTCTGGTCAAGATGGAGGCATAGGTAAACACAGCTCCCCTCCTTAAAAACCACAGCAAAAATTGTAACTAGACTACAAAACAAATATCACCCACAATCATCAGAAAGTTGAGATGTATGAAAAGTCTGACAATCAAGGAATTAAAGAAGTCACATTCATCCAGCTGAGTAGGAAGGGCAGAGATACAAAGATGTGCAGAGAAGCACAAAGACACAGGGTTGCAGAATGGGTAGTCCCACACCCATGTGTGATGGATAAAAATAAGGTGGGACACCTTGGGAGCGAGGGATCCCAGCCCCACACCAGATCAACCAACCCAGGGTTCCTGTGCCAGGAAGATAAGTCCCTATAACTTCTGGCTATAAAAACCAGTGGGGGTTGGAGTGGCAGAAGAAATTTTGGAATATTCAGGAGTATCCTCTTAAAGGGCTCACAACAGACTTAGGACTTACATAGACTCACTCCCTCTGGGCTTCAACACCAGGGCAGCAGCTGGAAGGGCACCAGTGGCATATGGGGAGATATTGAAGTGTCTGGCATCAGGGAAAGTACTGGGGGACAACTTCCTTGAGGACAAAACTCCAGAGGCCAGGCAGTGGCATTGTCCCCTTTCTGAGCTCTCTCCAACACAGAGCCACAGAGTGGTAACACCATAACTGAGACTCCATCAGCCTGGTTCACACAGGTTGCCCTTCACTGGTGATTACCTAAAACTCCACTGCATCCACCTTATGGGTGTGCTTTTCTATATTAGGCCATGATACTACGACAGGGAGTCAAAGCAGCTCTACCTAATACATAGAAATAAACACAGGGAGGCTGCCAAAATGAGGAAACAAAGAAATACGGCCCAAATTAAAGAATAGATCAAAATTCCTAGAAAAGAACCAAACAAAATAGAGATGAGCAATCTATCAGATGCAGAGTTCCAAACACTGGCCATTAGGATGCTTAAGGAACTCACCAGGTACTTCAATAGCATAAAAAAGACCCAGGCAGAAATGAAGGTTATATTAAGTGAAATTTAAAAGAAAAAATTACAGAGAACAAACAATGGAGGAGATGAAGCCAAGAATCAAATCAATGATTTGGAACATAAGAAGAAAAAAATTAAGAAAAAAGGATCCAAAAAACAAGGATAGTATAAGCAGCCTCTGGAACAACTTAAAACTTAGTACATTCAAATCATAGGGGTGCTGGAAGAAGAAGAGAAAGAGCAAGAAATTGAAAACTTATTTGAAAAACTAATGAAAGAAAACTTCAAACTTTCCTAATTTGGTGAAGGAAATAGACATACAAGTTCAGAAAGTCCCAAACAAGATAGACACAAAGAGGACCACACCAAATTACATAATTAAAATGGCAAAGGTTAAAGATAAAGAGAGAATCTTAAAAGCAGCAAGAGAAAAGCAGGTAGTTACCTACAAGGGAGTTCCCATAAGACTATCAGCTGAATTTTCAAATGAAACTTTTCAGTCTAGAAGGGACTGGCAAGATATATTCAAAGTAATGAAAAGCAAGGACCTACAACCTAGATTACTCTATCCAGCAAAGCTATCATTTAAAATGGAAGGGCACATAAAGTGCTTTCCAGACTAGGTAAGGCTAAAGGAGTTCATCATCGCTAAGCTATTATATATGAAATGTTAATAGGACTTATCTAAGAAAAAAAGATCAAAACTATGAACATTAAAATGGCAATAAATTCACAACTATAAACAATTGAATCTAAAAAACAAACTAAGCAAACAAGCAGAACAGAAACAGAATCATAGATATGAGGATCATTTAGAGGGTTATTAGGGAGACGGGAGAGAATGAAGGAAAAGGTACAAGGATTAAGAAGTACAAACTGGTAGGTGTAGCATAGACGGGGGATGTTAAGAACAGTATAGGAAATGGAATAGCCAAAGAACTTACATGTATGACCCATCAACATGAACTAAGGGGCGGGGGGTTGCAGGATGGAATTAGGAGTACAGGGTAGAGGGGGGCTCAGGGAGAAAATTGAGACAAGTGTCATAGCATAATCAATAAAAATATATTTTTAAAAAACTTTTGAGCAGTGGAAAAAATGTTTTGATAGGTGTATTGCATCAAATGGAGAGTACTTTGAAGGTGACTGAACTCCAAATACATAAGAATAAATACAAAATTTTTTATAAATAAATTATGGGATTTTGGGGGTCCCCCTTGTATGCAATACAAATTCAGAAATTATGAATTAGCAAATAGTGAATTTAGAAAAATTATTTGGCTAACATCAAGGAGGTTGATATCCTTTATGTACAGAGAACTTTTTAAAAATCAGTGAAAATGTACAGCTAAAGTGAGAAACATAAAACCAACAGTAATTTTTTAAAAATTCCAAGTCAGTTTACAACTGGTAAAGACTTTCAAATTTTAGATTACTTCAAAACTTTTCTATTCATTGTTTAGTGTGTTAGGCAAATGTTCTCAAATCTCATTGCCTAAAATATACAGTGTGTTAATCAGTGGTACCAGTGGATCATTTCTCAGCCAGTAAACATCTGGTAGCATCAAATCTTCACCTAGCCTTCAACAATAGTAGCCACCATCATTAAACAATGCTAATGCCCCTTACATTAAATCACTTGGAATAAATTTCTTTTGTATTACACTTCAAATGATCTTATGTTTCCCTTAAATCAATGAGATTTGGATTGAGATTCAGGAGGTGACCCTTCCTGAATTACCCCAGACTGCAAAAAAAAAAAAAAAAAAAAAAAAAGCAAAACTAAATGAAAAGCTCAGTGATATACCCATGCGAATAGAATGTATGAGAGTGATATTATCTCCTTGGTTTGTTGGCTTGTTTGTTTTTAAAGTCTGATTTTAGAGTCATGTAAAACAGACTCAACAACACTGTTTACAAGGTTTTTTCTGAGTCACCTAAATTCTCTCCATGTTTTTTCCTGTTCTCCCTCTATTCCACTGTTCATTCTTGGCTGCCATAGTAAGACAGACAGAAAGTTCAAGGACACTTTGTTCTTGTTTCTGTAGTAGAAACCTTGGCAACAGACAGAAACTGCTTCAGGTCTGTCAAGTAGTTGGAGATATTCTCTTTTTGTAATTTTAATTTTCTACTGAATCCTAAAGCTTTGTTGTATACATATATCTCAATGCAGGCCATATTAAAACATTTGGGGGAGACTTGTACATAACGATCAAATTAATTAGTATATCTCCTTTTGTTTAAAGTGATAGTAAGTAAAAGTTCTAAGAAAAAAGAAGCACTGAAAATGTTTGGAGAAGGTCTCTAAAGTGTGGATTCTTCAAAGCAACATTTGTATTTAGGACCATTTATAAAAGACACATTGTAGACATGGTTATTTCAGGGCCTTCCACAGTGCAGAGAAGGAATTTATTTGCATGCTAATGTATGTCAAAGGATAAATAATTTCCCCCCTTCTTCTCCTGATAAATACTGGTCACAAAGCTTAGATTCAATATTAAAAAAAAAAATCTCTGAAAGCTGGTACTCAAAGTCACTGCTAGGGAAGAGAAAAGTTATGACTCGAACTGAGCCTGTGGACAAAGCCAAGGTTTCAAGTCTAGTACAAGGCTTATGTTCCAGCTGAGCAATCATGTCCCTCTGCGACCTCACACAAGCGATCATACTCCCACAGTCTTATTTCTTCACCTATAAAAAATGACAAGAAAATTTTGGTGGGCAAGGGGGCAGTGCTCAATGTTCATATTCAAACTATAGATTAAGTATTATAATTAAAACTACAACATTACACGGTCCCACAAACCTACAGTAGATGCCATATATTATATCATTCACCACTAATTATCTGCTTATATTCCATCTGGTTCAGACACAAAGATGATGTGTTCTTTAACTGCCAAAATAAATCCAACTAGAGTGTATTTCTGGCATTGGTCTTTCCCTGCATTCTTTTTACTCCCTCAAAACAGAATGATCTTGTGGGAATCATGAAAAAAAAAAAAAAAAACCTGAATATACAGGATGTGAAACTCTTCTTTAAGAGTGAATAAGTTTAGTGTTAATCAAAATCCCAATTTTACTTCTAATATTATCCTTCATCTGAAAATGTGGGAAAAAAGCTTACTTGGATTACACTCTTAGTTGAGTAAGAGAAAATCATTTTTAGTCCAAGTTCTATGAATAACCAGCTATACGAATGTGGACAGTTATGGCTGATTTATAGGGAAAAAGTTATACAATTATTATGTATAAATATATAGGAGGCTTTATAAAAATTGAGAATAATTATAACACTAAGTTAATAATTTAGAATATTTTTTGCATTTTTAATAATTTAGGAACATATTCACAGAATACTAAAAGAAGAGGTAACAAAGGGGTACAAATTATATGTTTAGTATGATTTCATCTGCCAAGACTAAAAATAGCAAAACTGAATGAAAACTCACCAAAACATTAGCAATAATTGTCTTATTTATTGTGATGGAATTGTAAATGATATTTTCTCTTTATTTTTCTCCATGTTGTAATATTCTCTAATACTCATACACTAACCAATAATAAGACTTTTTATTAAAATGTAGTTAATATACAATATATTATTTTCAGGTGTACAACATAGTTACTCAGTTTATATATCTAGTGAATTGATCACCACAATAATCTAGTAACCACCTGTCACTACAAATTTATTACAATATTATTGACTGTGTTCTCAGTGCTCTGCATTACATTCCCATGACTTATTTATTTTATAACTGGAAATCTGTCCCTCTCATTCCCCTGCACCTTTTTCACACTTCTCCCCATCCTCTTCTGGTCTGGCAGCCATCAGTTTTGTTCCCCTTTGTTTTGTTTGTTCACTTGTTTTGTTTTGTAGATGTGACATATAAGTGAAATGATACAGTATTTTTTTCTGACTTATTTCACTTAGCATAATACCCTCTAGGTCCATCCATGTTGCCATAAATGGCAAATTTTCATTCTTTTTATGGCTCAGTAATATTTCATTTTATATATATATAATATATACATATATATCACCTTTTTTACCTACTCACTAATCAATGGACACAGGTTTCTTCCATACCTTGGCTATTGTAAATAATGCTGCAGTAAAATTAGGTGTGCATAAATTTTTCCAATTGGTGGGGTTTTTTGTTTTCTTTGAATAGATACCCAGAAATGGAATTTCTTGGTCATACTGTAGTTCTATTTTTAATTTTTTGAGGAGTCTCTATACTGTTTTCCATAGTGGTTGCACCAATTTACAATCCCGTCAACAGTGCAAAAGGGTGCCCCTTTCTACACATCCTTGCCAACACTTGTTATCCACTGTCTTTCCAATAGCCAATCTGACCTGTATGGGGTGGTATTTCATTGTGGTTTTGATTTGTCTTACCCTGATGATTAGTGATGCTGTGTATCTTTTCATGGTCCATTGGCCATCTGTATATCTTTTCTGTGGAATTATCTATTTAAGACTTGCCCATTTTTAATCAAATTGCTTGCTTTTTAATGTGGAATGACATGTTCTTTATGTATTTTTGCTACTAACCCCTTATAAGATACATTATTCACAAATATGTCCTCCATTCAGTGGATTGCCTTTTTTTTCTCATGCTTTCCTTCACTGTGCTGTTGCTTTTTAGCTTGATGTAGTCCAATTTGTTTATTTTTGCTTTTGTTTCCCTTTGCCTAGAAGACATATCCAAAAATATATTTCAAAGAGCAATGTCAGAGAGTTTACTGCCTATATTTTCTTCCAGGAGTTTATGATTTCTGATCTTACATTTCAATTTTTAATTCATTTTGAATTTATTTTTATAGGGTGTAAGGAAATGGTCCAGTTTAACATTTTTGCATGTAGCTATCCTGTTGTCCAAACACCATTTATTGAAGACACTGTATTTTTCCAGTTGTATATTCTTTCCTCCTGTGTCATAGAGTAATTGACCACATAAAGCATAGGTTAATTTCTGGACTTTCTGTTTTACTGATAACATGTGTCTGATTTTGTGCCAGTACCATACTATTTTGATTAAAGTAGCTATGTAGTGTACTTCAAAATCAGGGATTATTACACTAAGTGAAATAAGCCAGCCAGTGAAAAACAAATATCATATGATCTCACTTATACATGGAATCTAATGAACAAAATAAACTAACAAAACAGAAACAGAGATATAGATATGTGGAAGAGATGGTCTGTTGTCAGAGGGGAGGGAGAAGGTGGGATTGAAAGAAAGAAGGTGAAGGAATTAGCCAAAGAACAGATTTGCATGATTAATGGACACAAACAACACTGTGGTGATGACCTAAGGGGAGGGGAAGTGGGGGTTGGGTAGAGATGGTGAAACTACAGAAGCCTGTGTTTGTGCTGCCCATCACTACCAGAACCAATAAGTAAACAGAAGGATTGAATCTTTATGGGCACTTTATTTAGATGGTGGGTGATCAGAGATGACAGCAGATTATGTACCCTCAAAACCATCCTGATGTCTCATTTCAAAGTGACCTTGTTATAAGGAAAAGAAATGGTAGGTAAGGGGTTTGGAAAAACGGTTAATTGGATAAGAGTTGCAGTCTGGTGGCCCATTTCCTAGCACTTCTTTATCTGCATCATGGGCATTCCCTCCCTGGAACACAATGGCTCAGATACTGTCTCCTGGGCTTGCTGACCCCTGGGGCACAAAGGTTGAATTGCTTGTGAACCTCCTGTAGTCACATGGTCATGCATTTCAGTTTCTGGAAAAACAGCTTTCCACTAGCATTAATCACTTCATCCTATCAACTATAGCAAAGGGTAACGTCTTTAACTCTTGAGTTCCACCATCAGTGGGAAAAGCAGGGAAAGAGTGGGGGCAACCGTAAACAATAAAAAACTGAGATCATGATGGCTGCAGCTTTGTTCTCTCTCAAGATTGCTTTGGCTATTTGAGGTTTTTGTGTTTCCATACGTATTTTAGGGTTATTCTAGTTCTGTGAAAAATGCTGCTGGTATTTTGATAGGGCTTGAAGTAAATCCATAGATTGCTTTGGGTAGGATGGACAGTTTAGCAATAGTAATCCTTACAACTCAAAAGCACAGTATATTCTCCCATTTATTTATATCTATTCTATTTCTTTCTTCAATGTCTTAAAGTCTTCTGAATACAGGTCTTACATCTTGGTTAAATTTATTCCTAGGTATTATATTCTTTTTGATGCAACTATAAATGGAATTGTTTCCTAAATTTCTCTTTTTGATAGTTTGTTAATTATGCACAGAAATGCAACCAATTTCTGTATATTAACATTGTTTCCTATAACTTTACTAAACTTATTTATCAGTTCTTTTAAAAGAACTCTTTGGAAAGAAATGGAAGAGAAAAATGAAAGAGAAAAGAACTCTTTCATTTATCTTTTCCATTTTTTTAGTCTCTATTTTACTTACCTCCACTCCAATCTTTATTATTTCCTTCCTTTTGGTAACTTCAGAATTTTGTTTTCTTCTTCTTTTTAAATTCCTTTAGATGTAATGTTAGTTGTGTTTATTTAAGGTTTTTCTTGGTTTGAGGTAGGCTTGTATTGCTATAAACTTTCTTCTTAGGACTACTTTGCTGCATCCCATAGGTTTTGGAATGTATTGTTTCTATGTTCATTTGTATCAAGGTATCTCTTAATTTCCTCTTTGATTTCTTTGTTGACCCATTGATTGTTCAGTAGCATGTTGTTTAGCCTCATTGTGGTTTTGTTTTTTTTTCTAGTTTTCTTCTAGTTGAATTCTAGTTTCATACCATTGTGGTCAGAAAAGACACTTCAATGTGATTTTAATCTTCTTAAATTTATTTAAACTTGTTTTGTGGCCTAATGTGACCTATCTTGGAGAATGTTCCCCATTCATTTGAAAAGAGTGTATATTCTGCTATTTTAGGATGAAATATTCTGTATATATCTCTTGAGTTATTGTGTTCTAATGTGTCATTTAAGACCACCGTTTCCCAGTTGATTTTCTGCCTGGATGGTCTGTCCTTTGATGTAAGCAGGGTGTTAAAGACCACTACCATTATTGCAAGACTGTCAGTCTCTCCCTTCAAGTCTCTTACTAGTTATTTTACATAGTTTGGTGTACCTATGTCTGGTGTATAGATGTATCAAAGTGTTGTATCCTCCTATTTGATTGCTCTTTTTATTGTTTCTTGTTACAGTCTTTGTATTAAAGTATATTTTGGTTGATGAAAATATTGCTACTATACTTTCTTCTCATTTCCATTTGTATAAAATATCTCTTTCATCCATTTATGATAAAACTGCCTCTCAACAAAGTGGGCATAAGGGAATATACCTCAATACAACAAAGTCCCTATATGACAAAACCATAGCTAACATCATATGCAACTAGGGAAAGCTAAAAGCATTTTCCTCAAGATCAGGAACAAGGCAAGAATGACCACTTTTACTACTTTTATTCAATGTAGTATTGGAAGTCTTAACCATAGCAATCAGACAAAAAGAAGAAATAAAAGGCATCCAAATTGGAGGAAAAAAGAAGTAAAACTCATTATTTGCAATGATATAATACTATATAAAGAGAACCCTTAAAGATTCCACCCCAAAACTATTAGAACTGATAAATGAATTCAATAAAGTAGTAAGATACAAAATAAATATTTGGAAATCAATTACATTATAGTACACCAATAACGAACTTTCAGAAAGAGAAATTAAGAAAACAGCCCATTTACAGTTGCATCAAAAAACCTACAAGTAACTGTGAACTAGTAACTGTGACCTGTGAACCAAAGGATCACTGGTTCAATTCCTAGTCTAGGGCACATGCCTGGGTTGCAGGCCAGGTCCCCAGTAGGGGGCACATGATAGGCAACCACACATTGATGTTTCTCTCCCTCTCTTTCTCCCTCCCTTCCCCTCTGTCTCAAAATAAATAAATAAAATCTAAAAAAAAAAGACACATCATAGTTAAAATGCAAAAAGTTAAAGATAGAGAATCTTAAAAGCAGCAAGAGAAAAGCAATTAGTTACTTACAAGTGAGCTCCCATAAGACTGTCAGCTCTCAATAGAAACTTTGCAGGCCAGAAGGAATTGGCAAGAAATATTCAAGTGATGAAAAGCAGGCCTACAACCAAGATTATTCTATGGAGCAAAGCTATCATTTAGAATCAAAGGACAGATAAAGAGCTTCCCAGACAAGAAAAAGCTAAATGAGTTCATCACCACCAAACCAATATTATATAAAATGTTAAAGGTTCAGAAGAAATAAATAAAAAATATGAACAATAAAATGGAAATAAATATATATCTATTACCATTGATTCTATAAAAATGGAATAAATAAAGAAGCAGAACAGGAACAGACTCATAGGTGCAGAGAACATTTTGATAGTTGCCAGAAGGGAGGGGTTTGGTGAGATGGGTAAAACAGGTGAAGGAATTAAGAAGTACAAATTGATTGTTACAAAACAGGTATGGAAGTGTAAAGTATAGCCTAGGGAATATAGACAATATTCTATTAACTAAATATGGTATCAGATGGGTGCAAGATTTATTGGGATGATCACTTAGTATCTAATCACTGAGGTGTACACCTGAAACTAATATAATAATGCATGTCAACTGTGATTAAAAAATAAAAATTATTTAAAATGAAAAAAGGTTTTAACCTTAAGCTCTTGCTTTATCTTATTTTCCATACAGTCAAAGATCATAATCGGCCAAAGCAAATCAGAGTTTGAATTTCTTTATTTTAATTCACAGATTCCATAATGAAGGAATAACTTGATGAAGGACAGTCAGTGTCTTAAGTAATCTGTCTTAAGACACTTAATTCCAAGTGTCTTAGCCATGACCACTAGAAACTCACCTTAAGAAAAACCCATCCAAAAACAACCTCTGCCCGTTTATTGCCTATAAAACAGTAAGATTAATGCTTTAAAAAAAAGTCCCCTGGAACTTGAAAAAAATCAGAGAAATTTGTTACCTTCACAAAATAATGAACAACATTGTCATCAGTTTTTCAAAATCCTTCCAAGGCATTGAGTAATGAGTTTTTTAAGAGTATTTTTACTTGCTAAGAGGAAGCTGATTCATGTCTTCACAGAGAAGTTTGTGCCAAGGTGAGGGAGGGCAGTGCTTCCATTTATCTACCTCAGTGCTACAGTTTGGAAAACCAGCTTAATCTTCCTAAAAGGTTCACATTAGCAGAAGGATCAGAAGGTCATGTTTGTCCATCTAACACTACATCCTGCTGCTAGCAATGGCCAAGGAGAGAATTCCTCAGAGGGAAGGTCAATGTTCAGTTCATAACATTTTTTGTTAACAATGAGATGAAACACTCAAGTGAAAATATTTTTTCTATCATTTCTTTACCACATGAGAAAATATAAGAGATTAAGTTTAATATTAAGAATAAAAGAATATTACAGCAATTTTTTCCTTTTCTTCAACTTCAAAATCGAACTGGGTCACAAAATGTTAGAACTGGGTAATTTTGGTTAGGTCAGCCTTTACCATTGTCTTGATTTAAAGTCCCGGGGAGGTAAACTGTTGAGTTCATATACAATATGGTAAAATATGATAATTACATTTAAATTTATCTCTGTAGCTGATTAATATAGCAAGTCATAAGAGAAGAAAGATATAGTACAATAGTCATTTGATTGACTTTAATTGCCATAATGCTCCTCTCTAAAATAGATCATACGTATTTCTCACATGTGGAGGAGGGAAAAAAGCCTTTTCTGCCCTTTTTCTGTGGGTGTGAGGTGTCTGTTGCTGGGCTGGGCTGAGGGAATATTCCAAAGCATTTAACTGTGGCTGCCCATGACTCACAAAGCGCAGGAACCAAACAATCACAATCTATAATGCTTTGTACAGATTTGCCAATAGTTTTATACCATTACATATTTTTAAATACCTTTATACTGATTATTCAGAGAGTGTAACAAAATTTTAAAATTTATTCACTGATTGGTCACTGGCCTTTACCCTTGAAAATTGAGCTAACTTGCACATTGGCTTCCTGTATGAAATTGTGGAGATCAGAGGCAGCTCTTTAACCTGTGGTTGATGGTCCCTCTCCAAAGAAAATGATCTGAAGGGCTGAACAAACAAATGGCATCAATACCTCTCAACTTTAACAGGAACAGGAAATGACTGAGCACTTTACAGGTTCTCTGAAGACAGAGTCAGACACTTGACTTTGTCTGTATCCCACCTTTTCCCTCATTGTTCCAAAAGAAAAGCCTGTGAGAATGGAAGGGAAAAACTAGGACAAGATCAGAGATGATTAAAAGACTCAAGTTAATTAAAAGAATGAACTTGTGAGCAAATAATAAAAGTACTGTTATGCTAAGAGCAGAGTAGCCGTATGTACTGATGAATAAAAATGGAAAAGAGAGAAAATCATATGTAAGAATGGCATAACAAAAAAGTGAGATTTATTAATAATGATAATAGTTAAATTAGTTTACTCTGCTAAATGCTATGCAGGCAATCACTTTTAATCTTCATGACAACTCAAAGAGATAGGTACTGCTATTGGCTCCCTTCTATAAATGAGGAAATAAAGACATACAGAGGTAAAGCGATTTATCCATACAGCTGGAGCTAGTGTAGCTGGGACTCAAACCAAGTTGTCTGAATTCTGAGCCCACACTTTTAATCACAACACCATATTGCTTCAGAGTCTCACTTTTTCTACTAAGAAGCTATTTGACAATATCCATCTGCCTCAATTTTATTCAGTAAGTGCAGAGTAATACATTCTTTGTGTTTGCTTATGAGCCTGGACAAGGTAGAGCACTATTCTGAAAGGCATTGTACATAGTGGTTTGGGTGGATCTAAAGTCAGAATAACAGTGTCCAGTTCCCAGGTCTGGCCTGCTCCTTGCTCTCTGTGTGACCATGGGCAAGTTACATAACCTCTGTGTCTCATCTTCCTCCATAGTAAAATAAGGCTATCAATAATTTCTATACCATGGGTTTAGTACGACAAGTGAGCTGTTATTGGTAAAGTGGTTAGAACAGTAGCTGGCACATGATAGGTACGAAAATGTTTTGGTTAAGTAAATTTAAAAAATCTGAATAGGGTAAGGCAAAAAGTGTGAATGGCACTTCAGTATGAATTGACTACTTGCTGCTTAACAATCAATATTGATTCCATATAGTCCATATTTGTCTTCTGCTAATTTTTTAACCAGAAATTTGATCTTAAAAGCCAACTTTATGTTAAAAAAAAACTTCTGTAAAGGATCTCTAATATGGTCATGAGCACCCAGAGCTTTTCCTCATTTGAACAGCACTTTCTTCTCTGTTGCTTGGGCTGGCTCTACCCATGTTGTGGTTTCCAGTACCTGCAGGTCTCCTTCATTGTTCTCCAGCTAAAAATCCCAGTGCAAAAATATTCTTAGCACTTATAAATATAACCTAGTCCCAGAACTGACTCTTCACTGGCCTGAATTGAGTCACTTGATGACCCTGGAACCAAACACAGTGGGCAAGAAATGGAATGTGCTGATTGGCGAGGCCTGAGTCATTCAGGCAGGGAGAGGTAAGCTCAGCCTCACCCAAACCACCTAAATGGAGAGTGTGAGAAGGATTCTATCTTAAGGAAAATAAGGTGCCATTGTGAGAAAATAAAGGTGCTAGAGAGATAAGACAATATATCTCTGCTGTAATGTCCAATAATATTTTTTGTGCCACAAAAAAGAAATTTGCATTGAGGAATAGAACACTTGTTTACATATTTTGAAAAATAATAACAAACACTTATGCCCAAAGTTAAGAAACTCTCATATTTTTGTTCCCACAGAGTTCTTCCCCTTCTGAAAGGAAAGAAGCCTTTCATAAACAAAAATTTTTTTAAAATTATTTTCACTTTCTAATTTTGCTAACCATTGGCAAATCTTATCTGGAAACTCCATTAACCTTATTCCTTTTAATTCTCTCATAAAGGCAAGCAAAAAATAAACTCAAGGAAAGCATGAAAGACCAACAGACTTGTGGAAAGTACTTATTGTTTTTTGTTACATTTTGTTTTGTTTTAATTTTTCCATGATGACTGGAAAAGAACCACTGGGATTTATATTTCTTTCCAATGCTTTCCTCCTCAGAGTGAGATCATAGCTTAGTCTGTTCTTGTGCATTTTCTTTACATTGATGCCCTTCTTTCCACTCCAATAAACACATTAAATACACCCACAAAAACTGGAGTTACAATAAATAAGCAAAACATTAATGTCAAAATTTATATAGGAGAAATGTTGCATTTTGTATTCTCAAAATCAGAAGGAATAATCAGTAAAAGCCAGTTTTAGTTTCATGTCCTGAAATCTTACTATAGTTAAACAGAAGCATGAGATAAAAGTGGTTTTTGCAAATTCCCTATATTCCACAATGTGGTTAATGTTGTCATACAGTTTTATCTGGGAATTATTCTGTACTTTTCTCAAATGTCAATCGTCACATTTTAAAATGTTTATCTTCTACAGTTATTTACCTCATCCTTTTCATAGTCACTGGAATGATATTTCTAAAGAGTTACTTTAGATAAAACTTGGCATTGACCTCATTTCAAAAAGTGTAAGCCAATTAATACAGACCGGGCTGATGTGGCTCAGTGAGTTGAGGGCCGGCCTGTGAACCAAAGGCTTGCTGGTTCAATTCCCAGTCAGAGCACATGCCTGGGTTGTGGGCCAGGTCTCCAGTAGGGGGCGCGAGAGAGGGAACCACACATTGATGTTTCTCTCCCTCTCTTTCTCCCTCTTTCCTCCTCTCTAAAAATAAATAAAAATAATTTTTTTAAAACTATAGGCTATTTTACAAGCCATGGTGAGTTCTTCACAGCACAAAACTGCTATGACATATTGGCTTTGTGCAGTGATTACCTCAGAGACTGTGAAATATACTAAATAATAATCTGCTCACATTTCCCCAGCTCTGTACTGAGTCTCCCTGATGAGCACGCATTCCCACATGCATGCCACATGTACACTCTGGAGGTAGTCCTTCCTCTGACCTCCCCCACATCTTTTTTCAAGTGAGGTGTAAGAATTGTTGAGCACAGAGGTGTGAGTCCCCTGGCTCTGACAAACAGTGTGTGTGTGTATATGTGTGTTAGTTATCTCTCCTACTGAACCTCTTTCCACAGGCAGAGCATAACAAATATGTTGATAAGTTTCCATGAATAGAGAAAAAAACTCATGCAAATTTCCAAAATCTCATGCAGTTCTGTGGGTGATTTAAACAAGCCCAACTTCCAGTTTCAAATCTTGCCCCCCAAAGGGTTCATTATCCATTATCCCTCTTTTTGTTGAAGTCAAAATGGCTTAACCACGTGCTCAGTCACAGTTTTGTCCCTCTGATGCACCTGGAACCTCTGTTCCATAACCTTCAGGAAATGTCTCACCTAGAAAACCACCATAACTTTATGGGGGGGGGAGGGGTGTAAAGGACCAGAGTAGGAATGATGTTTTGTGTGATTCATCAGAATGTAATTTAAAGACAGTAAATGTTAGAATAATCATTATTTATGTGTTGGAAGTCCTGCCTTACCCCTTCACATTTCTTTTGCAGAAACTGAGGTCCTCAGGTCAATAGCAAGCTCTGCAGCACAAACACAGGAATAATGCTGACCTTAGGAAAATTCTTTTGCCATGTTTTCAAAGTAAGCATTCTTATTTGAGATAGAGAGAGTTTAAGTGTGAAAAGTCATTCTAATATATGTATTCATTTTTTTAATGAAGCAACAATGGAGGTTTGCTTTTTAACATCACACAATTAACAACTTCAGGGCTGCTATGAGGAAAGCAATGTCTTTGGGTGTGCCAACAGAGATGGGTGACAAGCTGGAAGCAAAGGCAACAACAACAACGAAAGAGGGAAAGACCCGAGCTGGGTAGCTCAGCTGGTTAGAGTGTTGTCCTGATACGCCAAGGTTGCAGGCATGTAAGAATCAACCACTGAATGCATAAATAAGTAGAACAACAAATCGATGTTTCTCTCTCTCTCTAAAATCAATCAGTAAAAAAAATTAAATGAGAGAGGATGAAGGTTGTGGAACATTAAGAGGGCAGAGAAGTGAAGGGAAAGAAAGAGAAGAGAATGAAAGGAAAGAAAAACAGGGGAAATGGGGGAAAAGTAAGTGGTGGAAGAATATAAATGTAGCCTACATAAAAGTATCCTTGACCGTTTAAATAAGCAATTGTTAAAAGAGGGAGGGAGGGCGTGGCCCATATGTACAGGAAATATGACCTAGTTCTCAGACCTATGCATAGATGTGGGGTTATGTTTCAGTTTACAGTAAGTCTAGAGTTCTGCTTCTACAGTCCAAATCTAAGTATATAAATTCTTTCCACTGTCACACAGCAATTCAGACACACACAAAAATAGAGTCATATGTACTTATCTTCCTTCCTCGATAGGAAGGAATAACTTCCTGAATAACTCATTTCAAAAACCATTATGTGGGGCCTTTGTGAGCTAGTAGTTCATGCAGAGTGAATAGGAGCAGGGGCTGCAGTGGCCTGGCAACTGGTGAGAGCTCATGTTGTCGGGGGTTTCATTTCCACAGTGGGTGGTAGTACCTGGGCACAGGGCCAGGAGATTGATTACATTCAGGGGAGTGGACCAGAGTAATAAATATATTGGGAATATACAGGAATAATGGGAGTCTGCTAACTGTGGCAGAAAGACCAAAATCTAGAATGAATCCTGTGGTGTTAGAAAGAATTTGGAGGCGTTGGTATAAACTTACACACACACACACACAGGGATGGATGTTGGGAGATGGATGATTGATAGATAGATGATAGACAGATGGATAGATAGATGATAGAAAAATAGAGAGAAAGAGATACAGTTGTAGCCAGCCTGTCAAGGGGCCTCAAATTTTCTTGCCTCCAGGTATTTGTAACTTTGTGAGGTCCCCTCCCACACTAAATAGGGATCACCTGTGTAAGCAATAGGCTATTGTGGAAATGACACTGTGAGACTTTGGGGCTAAGTTACAGGAGACATTCTCGCTTCCTCACTCTGGGGGAGGCCAGCCACCATGTCACTATGATATTCAAGCAGCCCTGTGGAAGAGTCAGTGACGTAAGAAAATGAGGCCACCTTCTCACAACCACTCCCAGCCTGCCAGACACGTGAGTGAGACACTTACAGGTGGACCCTCCAGCCCCAGTCAGGCCTGAAGGGCAGAGTCCTGGCCCACATCTTGACTGCAGCCTCCCCAGGGACACTGAGCCAGAACCACCCAGCTAACCCACTTCTGAATTCTGGACTAAACAGTGAAGTAATAAATGTCCATTTTTTAAGCTACTAAGTTTTATGTAATAAAATAGCAATAGATAACTAATACACTTGTGCATATGTGTATATACTCAGAGCACATAACTTACCTGTACCCTAGTTTTATCCATTGAGGGGCCGGGGTGCAATGATACTTTAAACCGATGAGCATGCCAAATGTCCAGGTGTTGACTTTTAATACAATTCTCCACTAAAAGGGACCAGGGCTCCTTGGAGAAATTACTGACTACAGCGCTAGAGCAGAAAAAATTAAAGATCAGCCTGAATGTTGTATTCAGTATAACAAGGAAATTGTCAAACAGTATAGAAGCTATCTTGAAAGAGCTTGTACTAGCAAATCTGGGCCAACCTGACCATCAGAATAAACAATGTCAGTAAAAGATTATAACCCATGGGCCAGAACAGGAATTCATAAGTCCACCCTGATATAAATAAATAAGTGAAAAAAATTAAATTGGAGGAATAAATTCCTTATAGTAGAATGCCAACGAACAAATACAGAAGGAGCGGTTAAATTCGAAAATAACTATTTGGCAACTATCATAGTAATAATTAATTCAACCAAGAAATATCAAAAGATACTAAAACTAGTGAGTACAAGTTTATTGAGGAATGGGATGTTTACATAGTCTCGACTATCCACGTAATGCTTATCAATTGCAAAGAAGAAAACAGTTCCTTTAAGTACAATCAGCTGCAAGTTTTATCAGTTCCCTAGTGAGAAGAATTCAAAGTAAGTATCAAAATTATTTGTAAATATTATTTTGTTTCAGTTATCTGTTTGGTAAACTGCATAGAGTTCTCATAACCTTATGCAGATTCAATCCTTTTTTAAAAGCTCGAGTTACACTATTATGAAAGACCTGAATTTAGTACTATTTGTTTTTGCTAACTGAAAGAAATTTGAAGAGGGTTTTCACTCAAAAAAAAAAAAAAAAAAAAAAAAAACAGAGAGAGAAAGCAACGCTTGAAAGCAAAGTTAGGAATAGCCACTGGTGCTCCCTCTCTGTACTTTTTTTGTATGGCTCCAGGTTGTGAATGGCAACTGGCCTGAATATCCTTCAGGTAACCATTTAAAAAATTGATTCTGCTGCTTGGGAAAGTCCTTGCTAATAAGATATACAGAGACACCCAAGAGAAACAGTAGTAACACAAGAAGAGCAGTCACTTTAAAAATCACTGTTATACACTTGACACTAACCTATTGTATGTTAACTATAATTCAAAATAAAATTTTTTAAAGGAGAAAAATTCCTTCAACAGGCATTTGTTGAGTTCCTGACATTAAAGAAACAACGATAAAAAAACATGGTATCAGTCAGCATGGAATGAAATAGAGGGGGGGAATCCCCCAAAAACTAAAATTATCTTCTGGAGGGTGGGCCCCTTGTAATACAGGCTTCCACCACTAGGTGAGTGTTGTAGGAACACATCCATATCAGTGTAACAGCTGGGGTTGTTGTGAGAGGTTGTGTTCAGCTTCAGAGAATTTTTTTTGAAGATTCTTTCACCGTGTTTGCCATTTTATGATGGGTGATTTATGCATGCACCTGTCCACACCATGCTGAGGTTTTAGCAGTTTTTGATCAAAAACAACATGACCCCTGTGCCCCACCCTCCCTATTCACCAGATCTCACCCTGAGCGACATTTTTTTTTTGTTTGTTTGTTTCTCCAGAAGAACAAATGTCCTGAAAAGGAAAGATTTTGCTGATATGGAAGAGGTGAAACAAAAAAACAGCCAAGGCACTAAAAGGCATTGAAATCAATGAGTTCAAAACTGTTTTGAGCAGTGGAAAAAATGTCTCAGTAGGTGTAGTGCATCAAATGGAGAGTACTTTGAAGATGACTGACATTTAAACATGTAAGTACACAATTTTTTAATAAATAGATTCTCTTTTGGGGGGGTCCTGCCTCATATATTTCAATGATAAACAACCACCCACTTTCCAGTGACTTCAAACTGGGATTTTCCAGTGCTGTCACTGGAACCAGGCTAATGAAACACCTCTCTCTGGAACACTGCCGGTCACTGAGACAGATGAAATGAGAGGAGACAACAAATTGCATTCTGCTCTTGAAGAGCCCATTTGGGTGAAACACGTATCCTTCTCCTTAATTTTATTGCCCCAAACAACAAATAGCCAAAGCACATGACCACTCCAACTCCAGAGAAACAGAGAAGTACAAATGTGCTGGGAAGGAGAACTGGAAACATTTGTTGAGCAAAACTAATGGCTCCTGAACATCTGCATACGCCTACAGTTAATTCCGGGGCAGAGACACATAGTGCTCACCAACTATTCTACATAGTTCTTTATTTCCCTCAGCCTCTTTTACAATTAGGTTAGAGCCAGATGACTAGTTCAGGCAAATGAGCCATGAACAGAAATGACATTTATAACTTCTGGGCCTGAGGAGTTGAGAATTGGTGTGCCATTCCATCCTTCTCTTCCTATGCCAGGGAAATCTCAAAAGCCAAGTGTTCCAGGTGGTGTTAAAAGATTAGTGGAGCCTCCATCAGCCCAGTTCCCTGAGTGATTGTGTGGAGGAGCTCATTCCCTCTCTACCAACTCTTTCTGTGCATATAATACAAATGATCAACCTTAGGTTGTATAAGTCCTGAGATTTCAGAATGTTTGTTGTGGCAACTAGCATTAATTATTCCAATAAAGAAACTAATATCTGAATGCAGGGTGTTGGTATAACAAAAACCTAAAGTATGGGAATCTGTTTAGTAGGTAATGAACAGCAAGGAAACTGATGTCAGAGGTTGAAAATATGTTTTGTAATGGTAAAATATTTGGTGTGATAATTGCATGCAGTAACTTGGAAGTTACCTCACATGGGTACTTTAGGCAGGAGTTTCAGAGTAAAATGGTGGGAAACAGAGCATTTGCACTATTGGTGGCTTTTTGTCTAATTTAGCAAAAAGAAGTAAACTCAGAAAAAAACCACTTGAAAGCAGACTTAAAGAGTATTATAGGGACAGACCAGAAATCCGGGCCTTTCAGTTTGGAAAGTCAAATGCTGGTACACTTCAAAAGTAAGTAAGAAACAGGACTAAAAACACTTTTAGTGACAAATACCAAATAAAAACCCTTAGCTGATTAAAGTGCTCACAGGCAAAGTCAGATTGAATGTGTCATTTTCCCATTTAAACTCAGTAGCCCTAGGGTCAACTAGAGAAAGCAAGGTGTGTAGGAGCCCAATGCCCCTTTAAGATGCACTGAAGAACAAAGAGAAAAGGACACATCCTGCAAAGGTCTATGCCCTAAAACGAATGGTTCCTCAAAAGAATGGGGTCACAGCCCAATGAATTAAGGAAGCTTTCTGCAACACACAATGTCCGCTCAGTGGGATTTCAGAACTTCCACAGCTCAGTGGCTGCTGCTGTCTCCCCCCAGTCAGTATGTGCGCTGCTGTTACCCTGTCCTCTTTCCATTGTTATATATTGGGGGGTAGGGAGAAAAACTCTTTTGTGATTCTTAAGTCTCCAAACAAGTGGAGCCACACATGGGCCTACAGGAAGACTTCACAGTAATGGCACACACTCTGAATCACCACTGAGATGATACAAAGGAACAGCAAAATTCTTCATATTTTAAAGACAGCATTTTGAACTCTTCCACTGTTAAAATCTAAAACATGTGTATTTTGACTTTTTAATGGGCCTTTGTTGAATTTTGAGAAAAATTTAGAGATGCTTGGAAACCAGTATGTATTATCCCTACTTAGTGTCCCTGATCAAGAATGAGGGAGCCCTGGCTGAGTGGTTCAGTTGGTTGGAGCATTGTCCCATACGCACATAGGTTGGATGCCCAGTGGGTGTGCATACAAGAGGCAACTGGTCGATTCTCTCCCTCCCTCTCTCTCTTTCTGTCTCTCTTCCCCTCTCTCTCATTTCCTCTCTCTCTCTAAACATATCCTCAGGTGAGAATTAAAAAAAAAAAAAAAAGAATGAGGTAAATTTCCTTAACAATAAGAGGTGATACTTCAGATCCCAGCTTGCCATTCAAAGCATATTCCCCCATATTATTACAGCCTTAGGCAAAGGATAACTCTATGAGTTAAGACTTTTTTAGTTACATATAATCACAACCCAACAAAAATTAACATAAGCAAAAGCAGAAGTGAGTTGACTCCTCCGGTTAGGAAGCAAACTGAGATAGGTCATGAACTTGAAAGAGAAGCCACAGAAACCAGTCATTCAGAGACCAGATCAGGGCCCTCAGTGCCACCACAATGTTTCCTGCATCCAGTTCTTATTTCTATTGGTCCCTGTTTCTCTTTACATGTTGGCTTCTCTATTTTCTATTCCATGCACAGTCTCTCCATGTATCAGAGTGGACGGCCACTGACAATCCTGCTCCATATCCTTATAATTACTAAGTAAAAGAAACGACTCCCCTCTATCTCCAACTGTAGACTTCTGGAGAAGAGTTCTAATTGGCCTGATTTGGTTGTTAAACACACCCCTGTGATTAATTGTCCAGGTAGATGTGGTGGTACTATGATTGGCTCAGCCTGAGTCATGTGTTCAAATATGTGCCTTGGAAGCTAGAGGATAGGTGGGCAATGATCAGTACATATACCAGGACTATGTAGAGAAGAGAATTTCCCCCAAGGAAAGAAAATCCTGTGGCTGTAAAAAGGAAGATGGAAAAGATAAGTGAGCAGAAACAAGAGCTACCAGATTTCCTCTATGATAATCTAGATACCAATAGCAATGCCCACCATGAAATACACTGAGAAAGCGTAACTCTGAGGAGGGGCACAGACACTTTCATGCAGGGTGTGCCAGGCTTTGGTCAGTTCTCATGGCTAACCAGAATCCCTGTCATGGTCTCCCCACATTGATAACTCCCCCTCTTCTGTAGAATAAACAGGTCCCTTAGGACAAGAAGTGTGATTATAGTGATGTTCTACTGCCTCCTTCTCATTATTCTTACAGGCTTGGGAGTTACCCCAGATTAGGTTCACATTCTCTCTTCAGCACTGTAAACCACAGTATTTACCTAAGTTTCATATACGGCATGATTAAATGGTTAAGTGTCTTATAATTACCAAACGCTTTCTAATACTTCTACCAGATTAATGTTTCTACAGTGCCACTTTATATCACGTCTTGATTTTTAAAAAAATTATAGTTTCTCTAAATCTTCCCAAATAAACCACTAACTCAGGCCTCTAAAGCTATAATCTAAGCCCCAAATATCTTTGCAATCTGACCTTATACCACTCCTTTACTCATGCCTTCCTTTCCAAAGTAGATTATTCCCTGTTTCTGGCACACATATAAGTTTTTCATTCCTCCTAATTTATTTTATATATATATATAAAATTTTAATTGTTGTTCAAGTACAGTTTTCTGCCTTTTACTCCCATCCCAGCCCACCCCCCCAGCCCTCCCCACCTCCCTACTTCCCTCCCATTTCCACCCCCCACTTTGTTCTTATCCATGTGTCCTTTATACTTGTTCCAGCAAACCCTTTCCCTATTCCCCTGAAATTCCCTCCCCTCTCCCCTCTGGTCACTGTCAGCCTGTTCTCTATTTCAGTGCTTTGGTTACATTTTGCTTGTTTGTTTGTTTTGTTGATTAGATTCCTGTTAAAGGTGAAATCATATGGTATTTGTCTTTCACAGCCTTGATTATTTCATGTAGCATAATGCTTTCCAGTTCTATCTATGCTGTCACAAAGGGTAGGAGCTCCTTCTTTCTTTCTGCTGCATAGAATTCCATTGTGTAAATGTACCATAGTTTTTTGATCCATTCATTTACTGATGGGCACTTAGGTTGCTTCTAGCACTTGGCTATTGTAAATTGGGCTGCTATGAACATTGGGGTGCATAGGATCCTTTGGATTGGTGTTTCAGTGTTCTTAGAGTATAATCCTCGCAGTGGAATTGCTGGGTCAAAAGGCAGATCATTTTCAGTTTTCTGAGAAAATTCCATACTGTTTTCCATGGTGGTTGTACCAGTCTGCAATCCCACCAGTACACTAGGGTCCCCTTTTCTCCACAACCTCTCCAACACTTGTTGTTTGTTGCTTTGTTTATGGTGGCCATTCTGACCGGTGTGAAGTGGTATCTCATTGTGGTTTTAACTTGCATCTCTCTGATAGCTAGCAATACTGAGCATCTTTTCATGTGTCACTGGATCCTCTGTATGTCATCCTGGGAGAAGTATCGATTCAGGTCCTTCACCCATTTTTTAATTGGGTTGCTTGTCTTCCTAGAGTGGAGTCATGTTAGTTCTTTATATATTTTGGAGATTAAACCCTTATCTGAGGTATCATTAGCAAATATGTTTTCCCATATGATTGGTTCTCTTATTTTAATACTGTTTTCTTTAGCCATGCAGAAGCTTTTTATTTTGATGAGATCCCAATTGTTTATTCTTTCTTTTATGTCGCTTGTTCTAGGGGACATATCAGTGAAAATGTTGCTATGTGAAATATCTGAGATTCTCCTGCCTATGTTTTCCTCTAGGACTTTAACGGTGTCACAACTTATATTTAAGTCTTTTATTCACCTTGAATTTATTTTTGTGTACGGTGTAAGTTGGTGCTCAAGTTTCTTTTTTTTTTGCACATAGCTGTCCAGCTCTCCCAACACCATTTGTTGAAGAGGCTATTTTTACTCCATTTTATGTTGCTGCCCCCTATGTCAAATATTAATTGACCATGGAGACTTGGGTTTATTTCTGAGCTCTCTGTTCTGTTCCATTGGTCTATGTGTCTGTTTTTGATTACAGTGGCCTTCAAATACAGTTTGGTATCAGGTATTGTGATCCCTCCTATTTTGCTCTTCTTTCTCAAAATTGCAGCAGTTATTTGGGGTCATTTATGGTTCCATATAAATTCTTGAAGTGTTTGTTCTATGCGAAATATGCATTGGTATTTTAATAGGTATTGCATTGAATCTGTAAATTGCTTTGGGTAGTATGGACATTCTGATGATGTTAATTCTTTCCATCCATGAACACGGTATATGTTTCCATTTGTTTGTGTTTTCCTTGATTTCTTTCTTCAGTGTTGTGTAGTTTTCTGAGTACAGGTCTTTTACCTCTTTGGTTAGGTTTATTTTTAGGTATTTTATTTTTCCTGTTGCTATATCAAATGGGATTTTTTTTCTTGATTTCTGCTTCTGCTGTTTCATTGTTGGTATATAAAAATGCCTTTGATTTCTGGATATTGACTTTGTATCCTGCTGTTTGGCCAAATTCATTTATTAGGTCAAGCAGCTTTTTGGCTGAGTCTATAGGATTTTCTATGTACACTATCATGTCATCTGCAAACAATGATAGTTTTGTTTCCTCCTTTCCAATTTGGATGCCTTTTATTTCCTTTTCTTGTCTAATTGCTGTGGCTAAGACTTCCAATAGTATATTGAATAGAAGTGGTGAAAGTAGACACCCTTGTCTTGTTCCTGATCTTAGTGGAAAAGATTTTAGTTTTTGCCCATTGTGTATGGTGTGCTGTAGGTCTCTCATATACCGCCTTTATTATGTTGAGGAATGCTCCCTCTATTCCCACTTTGCTGAGTGTTTTTATCATAAGTGGATGCTGTACCTTATCAAGTGCTTTTTCTGCATCTATTGATGTAATCATGTGATTTTTGTCTTTGCTTTTGTTTATGTGATGTATTACATTTGTTGATTTGTGAATATTGAACCATCCTTGTATCCCAGGGATGAATCCCACTTGGTCATGGTGTATGATCTTTTTAATGTATTGTTGGATGTGGTTGCCAATATGTTGTAAATCAACATATATTGGTTTATTTTTATGTTCCAGGTACTGTGATGAGTACCAAAGTTGCAAAGATGAATGAAACATGAACCCTGTCTTTAAAGAACTTACTCTAATGATAGAAGAAATATACATTGTAAATAATTATAATTCTCTGTTAAGCATGTGGTAGGTAAGGATATGAGGAAATAGCTAAACCAATGGACTATATGGAAAACTAGGAAAAATTTCCCCTTGAATGTTCTATTTAAGCTGAGACTTGAAAGATAAGTAAGTCTCCCAGGTGAAAGAGTAATAAAGAGAATTACAAGCAGAGAGAAAATTGTGTGCAGAAGTCTATCATTAGGACGAGATATAGCTTGTTCAGGATCCACAAGTAAAAGCTTCCTTAAAACTAATACCCACTAAAACAACACTGGGGACTAAACAGCATACTGTATTGACTGTGTTAACACTGGCTGATGCGTAGGACATGCTAAATGCTTATAACCTAATAGGTTTATATTATATTTATATTCTCCTTATCCATAGAATTCTATAACTGCTGGTTGAGTTTACATTTATTAAGAATAAGTGGTCTCTCACAAAACTGAATTAAACTATGTAAAGCAGAGTTTTTCAATTTCTGCACTACTGACATTTTGGACCAGATAATTCTTTGTTATGGGAAGCTATCCTGTGCTTTGTAGACTATTTGGGAGCATCCTTGTCCTCTCCCATCTGATGTGAGGAGCATGCTCCCTTGAATTATGATAATCAAAAATGTCTCCACACATTGTTAAATGTCCCCTGGAGGGTGAAAATCATAACTGGTAGAATTGAGCCAGATTATAAAAGGCCTTATATACAGACTTTGTTTTTTAAATATGCAATGAAAAACATTTAATGATTTTTAGTAGTAGAGTAACATATGTGGCAATATATTTCAGAGGATAAATTAGAAGAGGCAAGACTGGAGACAAGGAGGCCTATTAGTAAGGTGATTGTCATGGTCAAGCAAGAAGAAACAAGAGAATTAATAAATACAGTAGCAGTAGTGTTAAAAGGCAAATTAAAGAGAGATTTTTGGAGGTAAATAGATGTCATTCACTCTATCTGTGATTCCCCTCCACTTTCTCTTCTGCCTTGTGTTTTACCTATTAAATCCAACTCAACCTCAATGTTCAGCTCAAATTTTATGTCCCCAAATCAAGCCACAGGAAAAAAAACACTTCCTCCTCTGAACCCTGCAACTCATTACTTCAGTTTCTTTTAGGGTACTTTGTGACATTGTTAATTCAATGACTAGATTATAAACTAGGCTTTAATTCTAGATTATAAAATCCTTAAATAGAGGACCCTGATTTCTTCATATTTGCCTTCACTCAGCGCCCAGTACCATACTTTCCATGTAGCAGATAATGGATATTATTCACTAAGTGAATTATGAAACTCTAGTCTAAATTACTCCAATAGATTTATGTGTCCCTTGAATTCTCCTAGCTGTTAGCATTGGGAGAATCTGGGCTTAAATTAACCAGTACTGCATTCTTTATAGATCTGTTTCCCACAGTTCCTATCTACTTGCATTACTGAAGGAAGTTTATAGTCATTAATCTTACAGCTTTTTTTATAAACCACTCCTTGGAGAAACAGCAAAATGACATTCACACATACCCTTGAAAATAAACAGTTCCTGGAGACTAGCTGGTTTTGAAGTAGTGAAAAGGATATTGAACTGTGGTAAACAAGATATGAATAAGTGTTAAGTAAAAACATCCACCTGGATTTCCCCAAGGTAAGTGTTTTTCCTGTCCATACTATTATTCTATCCTTTCAACTATGTTCTTATCCGGTTGCCCATAGCTAGCCTATTAGTTTCCATCAACAAGTGGCAGGAAATTTTAATGGTGAACAAAGCTTTAATTACATTTTGGGAAATCAGGTACCTGAGAGATACATCTCTGCTGATAGAGATTAGGACAGACATGTACAATCAAACTGAACCTCAGCCGCTCTTTGAATCAAAATCGTCTTTCTGTATCAATGAAAATGTTCAAATAGGTGTTTTTGAACATGTATCATGAGCTTCATAGTATATTGGTGAATCGGGAAGTACAAAAGGAATAAAAGTCAAAATCTCTGCTAACAAGGACCTCACAAGGGCCCAAAGTAAACAGATACAACTTATAATGGCAGCACAAGTAAGGGTAGAATGGCTTTCCTGGTTACTTCTGCTCCAAGCTCTTTTTTTGTACTATTTCAATTTGTGAACTATCTTGAGGTTTTACATATGTCGTCTCTATCCCACACCAAATAACCCACACATCCTATCTATGTAATTTTTATCAAATTAAGTTCAGTCACACAATGTGCATGTTACTTGTTGTAGAATATACTAGTGAATTAAGGTGACACCAATGCTAAAAAACATATATAATATTAGATACACTAGAGTTTTAAGTCCCTGGTATTTTCATCAGTTTTGCTTCAGTCTTTCACATCTAGCCTTCCCTTCAGCCTCTTGCTTAGCTGCTCTACCTTTACTTCTTCTTTCTCAAAGGCAAAAAAAAGTCAAGTTCATATTGTAACTGTATAAACAGTAACAGAGCATTTCTACCTTCTTTTTATTGTCTTTTTCTTCCAAACTCTGCTAAAGGGCCTCTCTGTCCACATTCATGAGGACATTTTTCTTAAACACATACACATCTTCAATAAGTGAAGCCCTGGTACCAGCTGTTAAGATAATTATTGTTTTTCATCTGGTTACATTGTAATAAGCAGTACCAAGTGAAAAACTAGTGTTAATCAAATGTAAGACTTCAGAACTGAGAGGAGAGAAGAATAGATAGGACATTTTTCCAGTTTGAAAGGCAGAGATCACCTAAAACAAAGCAAAAAAAAAAAACCTTGGAGGAAGTGAATTTAGGATCAGGAAAATAACAAAACTGAACTAAAGGTTTTAAATATCAATTTGAAATAATAGTGTTTATTTGTCATCAATTAATGTTTCTTAGTAAATTAGCAATATTATAACCAAAAAGTAATAATGAAGCAAACAGTAAGATGTACTGTGTAATAGGCTGCAGGCTAGTTTCTAGGGTTAGAAATGAAGGAAGTACCATATTCTTTTCATTCTTCAACACATGTTTTCCCAAAAATTTTAATATTTCTGTAATTGGAATTAGAATTAGAATTTAGCTTGACTTTTCAGTTATATCCTTTTTTCCTGGAACAACTGTTATTATATAGAGTCCTTAGACAAATGGAAATATGGTAATTCTTCAACTCAGCAGGCTTGCTTGCAGTCTAAAGGATATATCACTGAAGGCAAGTGAGAAAAAAATAATATAATAAATAAGTTAAGGAAAATGTATCTGCAAATGAAAGCTTACGATGAGTGGGAGTAGTGGCAGGAAGTAATAGAGAGTTAAATAGATAGGAAGTGGTATAAGCCTGGCCCAGCGCTGTGATACAGCTAAGAAAAGGCAGAAATTGACATAATGGTTAGACATGTGTTATTTCAAAGAATGAATAACTAGCTATCACATAATGTTTGGATAATTTGAATCAAAATTGAGAAATAGGCCTAAAATATTTCTAAGTCTTCAAATATGGCTGACCAGGAGGATGATAGTTCATTAAAAAGTTCAAAAATTCAGATTCAGCATGTGGGCATTGAGTTTTGCTTAGATGTGTTCAACAACCAAATGGAACAGTCCAATAAGTAGTTGAAAATATATTTGGAAACAAAAATTAAGAAATAAATTTAAAGGTCATGGTTATGCCTTTGCACTTTGCATAATCCTAACATGTGAATGAATTCCCAGAAAATTGTTGTTTTTCTTTCCTAACATTTAAAATGATGGTGTTTCTGGTATACTTCACAGTTGGAGAAAATATCTTTTTCCCAAGTATACAAAAAATATATAACACTTTCCCACAGTAGTACGGCATTACCCAAGTCTTCCAAAATCACTAATTGATACTTAGAAAAAGTAAGATGTTTCTTATAGAAGGATATTACATGCCAAAACCAACTGGGCTAACCATGGGCCATTTGTAACCAAAAACTCTGGTGGTTCCATTAACCTGGCAATAGCAAACTGTCAGAGAGGGGTTTCTTACAAGTGTATTTGATTGGCAAAAACCATCTTAATTCTGTAAATACCAACATTAGCAGTTTTACTAGGAAATTCATTTTGAAGATCACAGTTCAGCAGATGAAACCAAGCTAAACAAGTTTAATAACTCAAGTCCTCCTATGAAATATTTTCTGAAGAGAAGCAAACCTACTCATAATTTGCCACTGCTTCTTAACTTAATCACAGCGCTTTGGCTTTGAATTATTCTGGAAGCCTAGAGTACACATATTGGTATACAAATTCCACCACTTCTTAGTGTATTGACACAGTAGATTAATCTTTTCAGGAATTATAATACTAGGATTCCAGTTAAGGCTGAACTGAGTGAGTCCTAAAGAGAAGGCAAGAATGACCCCTTTGGGATGATCCCATGACAGCTGGCCAGTACTTTCCTAAGTCCACCCCAGTTTGGGGGCATCAAAGCAGGTTCTTTTCCCTGATACTAATTTATCCAAATTACTTTTTGACTAGGACACAAGGTTTTACAACATTGAAAAAAGGAATTGCAATATTAGGGATAAGGCATCCTCCAGAATTTAAACAATAAAAATGAGGGCTAATTTGCAGGGAATATAAAAGTCATTACATCTGGAGGTCTTTTGATGGTTATCTAGGGAGCAAATCTTTTGAATGTTTTTATTTGAAAACAAAAGCAAATGTCTTTTTGGTGTATGAAAATTTGATTGGAGGATTTCCGTTTTATTATATGAAAGTGAGAATTATGTGATTTAGACAATAAGTGCTTTCTAGGGTAGTTAGTGATTATCACTTAATGATCAGACTTTGAAAAGAGGAAAGCTCTGAAAAGAAAAAATATTTCATTCTTATTAATAACTAATGCTGATAATACTCAGGCATTAATTTAAGCACTTTACATGTACTAATATAGTTATTCCTTTCAATAAACCTTCATAGTAGGTACATTACAATTATCCCATCTTACAGATGAAGAAATTGAAAATTTAAATAACTTGTCCAAGGTCATACAACTAGCAGATGTCAGTGGCAAGCTTTGAACCCAGACAGTCTGGGCCAGATCCCATACACTTCCCCACTCTGCTTGGCAGCCTCTCTAACTCTAATGATACTTTTGCTGCTGCTACCACTGCCTCCATAATTTGTCAAATCCATTAATTACCATGCTCTATCACTTCAACTCTATCCACTATTCCAGTAATAGTTAAGCAGGGAATCTCAGGTATACTGCTTCCCATTTGGTCATGATTGTCATAAACTGGTGTTGGTATCACCCAAACAGAAAGGCTTCTGTGTTAGTCTCTTGTACTTCTATAATGAAATTCCATGGACTGGGTGGCTCAAACAGAAATTAATTTTTTCCCATTTGTGAAGGTTGGAAGTCTAAGATCTGAAGGTGCCATTAGGGTTGGAGTCTGATGAGGCTTCTGTTCCTCTGCCTTCACCATGTCCTTAGGTGGCCTTTCTTTTGTGCAGGCACAAAGACAAAGAGAGCTCTGATAGCTCAGAGGTCTCTTCCATTCTTATAAGTACACCAGTCTTATGGGATTAGGAGCCCACTCCTATGATCCTATTTAACCTTAAATACCTCCTGAAAGTCCCTGTCTCCAAATACAGTCAAATTAGGTATTGAGGTTTCAACGTATGAATTGAAGTGGGATGGGAAGGGGGGATGACACAATTAAGTCCATAGTAGTCTGCTTCTACCAATTCTTAAAATGAATGAAATCCTCTATTTCAGGTGCTCCTACTGGTCTACCCTGCAAAATAATTTTATCATTTTAATCATTTACATCATCTCTACACTACTCCCAACTTCCAAGTTTTTGTTGGGCTGATAGAATCAAAGGAGTTTTTGCTTCAGGGTTTCTGAAGCTCAATGCACATATGTAGACACACAACACATGCATTCTAGTTTGAAATACAAAATGGGTCCCACTTAAATATTCAAATACAATTATTCTGAGCTCCCATCCCTCTTGTTGCAAGAATGTTCCTTTTCCCTTCTCCAGATCTTCCTTCTTGTGCTAACTCTCTGCAATTCATTATAAGAAGTCAAGAAACTTTTTTCACTAACACCTAAAGGAGAGCAATCAGGAAATACGATCAGGTAACTGAGGGGTTCCACTGTTTTCTACTATTGCTGTTGGAACACAGGCTTCTCCAGGTTTGGAATGGAAGAAGTCTGTGTTGAGCATTATTTATGATTAGGCTAATGCTACTATAGGTTGGGACTCTCAATATTTCAGCAATTTAGTTTCTATAGCTCTTTCAAATAATCCTCACAGATATGTTCCTTAATGCTAATCTATAGTGCCAGGGTTTTTGGCTCCAGAGGGACCTTTATTGCATAGGCCCAGCTCCACTTTCTCTCTGCTTCCAGAGACTGGAAGTTTTAAGTAAAAACTCCAAAAGTAGAGAGACTCCCTCTTTTTTCATGTTCCAATGCCTCTCACCCCCCACTTTTTTTTGTCTCAGGATGAGTGATATTTATTTCCGGGGAGAACCCTATCTTATTAGATTCAATTATACCACAAGTAGGAAAGCATCTGTTATTATTATTTATACTTAAGAAATAGGAAAATTGGAGGTCACAGAAGTTAAATGACTCACATGAGCCACAATACCAGTAAATGACAACCTAGCCTCAAACTTAGGACTTCTGATACCACACATACTGCTCTCCTTACTACAAACTTCATGTTCTCTCTCTTCGTTGCGGGGTGACATCACCCCATTGTCAGTGAATCCTTCTGGTAAGTCCTGTCTTTTCTCAACAAAATCTCTTTTTTTCCGTGATATTATCCAACTACTCCCAATAATACCTACTAGTTTATCAAATGCCTCTTTTATATTAACAGACAACTCTTCTATATGTAGTCACTGTTAATCTTGTAAATGTAAATGGTCAAATTGGAAATTTCAAGTAAAAATTAACTTCTAACAAAATAAAACCAGCTAGCAAGCTAATATGACTGTGTTAAAAAATACTACATTTGATGTTATTGTTATGTAAGGTCTTGTGGTAAAACAACCCTCAAGCCAAAGGTTCCCAAAGGACTAGGTTTAATAACCCATACAGCATCACCTACCAAAGCACTGTTCATTTTACCTGTGGAGAGGAAAGATTCTGCATGCCACAGTTTTTGTCAGGGAAAGAGCCTTCCCAACAATTCATGTTGGCAATATGAAATGCTTCTGCATATTTCTGGGACATGCTGCCTCTAACTCAAGGGTCTGTTATCAACCCTAAGGAGAGACAATTCTCTGCAATCACAATAAGCATCTTTTTCCAAAGTCTAAACAAAAGCTTTTACAATTTCTAAATGTTTAGGTCATAAAAAGTCTTACAAAGATATACACACTAAGCAGTCTTTGATAAGCACCCTAGATAATTTGGCTACAAATAGCTTTTGCCCAAACAATTTAAGTAAAAGCAAGTTGGTCAACATAATTTAAAATTTTTTTAATTTTAAAAAACATTATAATTTAATCTTAATCATGACTTATAAAAAATAAATAGATATTTTCAGTGTTTGGCATCTTGTCCAAATTTTGGCAAATTTGTCCTTCTTTAATCATCTTGGTCTGATTTTCAGAATTTGAAAGGAGTGGGGCGCTGTGGAGCTCTCACCTTTTTGCTTTTTAATTTCTAATTGACTTCCTTACAATTATTCCTGCTGTGAACTGTTTTTAGTAATAGAAAGTTGGAATGTCAAAAGAACCACACTGTAAAAATGCAATAAATATTTGTTTAATGTAGAGATGATCCAAACACCCACCTGACCAAAGGCATTTACTGTGGGTCTTTCCAGAAATGCTTTCTACATACTTATTTTAATTTAATTGTACAAAACAATATGAAAGTATACCTACTGTTTGGTAATTTTTCATAATTACAGTAGCCTATAAAATATTTTTATCATGACTTTATAGATGAAGAAATCAGAGGCTCAGAAAACTTGGTACTTCCTACCTGGTTGATTTTAGCAGCTTAACTTCATTAACTTGTTTCCAGTTTTAAAAAGCTGATGCTATTTCCATTCTACCTATCTACATGATTTATTTCTTGCTAAAGCCATAGTGCTTAATAAACTATTCCAGTCTTATATTTGTATTCCCTTTAGCTAGAATTAACACATAATTCAGACTTTAAAAATGTTTTCTTCAACTCTATAAGGTCTAGTGTATATAAAAATTAATCTATTACCTGATTTAATTCAATGTAATTATAAATAGCAAGTATTTATTGAATGCTTAATGTGTACTTAATACGTACTTAAGTCTGTATTAGATACTGTTACCATAATGTGGGAGAACAAGAAACAATTTCATAATTCTCATGAATAAGTAACTATACTCTGTGCTGGATGTTATTCCCAAGAATAGTGACATTGAACAGTGATACAAGAGTATTGAAGTAGAATCAAGTTTTCTTCAATTTAAATAATTCTGTAGAGGATCCAAGATGAGTAGCCGGAAGATCTGTCTACTTGTTCCCCAACCCAGACCAGTCTTGTAGCTAAACCACAGAGCAATCAACTTGAAAATCCAGCTGAGAGTGAATGAGAGCATGTGTGTGTGTGCAGATGAGTGTGTGGGGCATGTGCATGAATGGACACGAACCTGCCCACCTGCCGGGCACTCAGGAGTAGGCTGCCCAGGCTCTTCTAGCAGAGCAACTGCCACTGCCACTGCCCGACCTGGCACTTCTGGCTGCGCAGAATTGGGGTTGGAGCCATTTGAGGATTTTAAAATCTGCTTGGGAAGATGCCTCCAGAGTGCCCACACCTCAGTGCTCAGACATATCTCTGTGCTCTCTGCCCCCACAAAGCCATGTGCACCCTGCTGCCACCAGCAGCTAGAATCCAGGGACTGCTGTACTTACTGGGGAAGGGGCTGTCGCATCCCTGATCCCAGGCGCCGTGGGAACTGTGAACCAGACAGAATCTGATTGAGGAGGCTGCAGTTCAGCTCAGTAGCCACAAGCTCCAGGGGCATCTAGAGAAAGCTGGGGGAGTGCTGGCTGCAGAAACACTGTGGTGTGAGCAGGCCCGCCTGAAGCTGAAAATCAGTGGAGGGAGTGGTGAGAGCCCCCCACCACCACCCTGTGTTATAGTATTGCTGCAAGACTCCTCCCAATGCCACCTGGGAGAGATCCAGAGAGAAACTTTATCTAAAACAGTCAGAGGCTCTAGCAGGTTGTGGCCAGCCCTGACTAAGAGAGGGTTTGTGCTTTTTGGGGAGGGGGAGCAGGTGGACAACAGGTCCCCCAGAGCTCAGTACTACAGTGTGGGGGCCACACAGAAACTCTTTTAAAAGAGAAGGTGAGGCAAGACTCTCAACTCAGGCGCCCGGTGCTCCCGTGAATGTGTATGTACATGCACAACAGCTCTGCAAACAAAGAATTCAGAGGGGTAGAGTCATGCTAAAGGGATTGTGGGACCCAGTCCAGCATGACTGGTAATCAGAGAACTGTGCAGAGTGGAAAGTTTGGTCCTGAGTCTCCTGCAAAAGTGGCAGGCTAGAGACTGGACAGCCAGAAGCTGAACTCCTGATATTCACTGCAGTTAGGCAGGTCTCCTCATAGGCAGGTGTCCCCATCCCCTACCTCTGGGATTACAAGCTCTGCAGATCAGTGAGGCTAGGTTCAGGAGTCCCCTGCTGGATGCATATCTGCAGGGGAAAGCTAAAAACTCTGAAAGGAACCTTTCCACCAGACACTACGAGCTACACTCTGCCTTGGGCCCTGATACACTGAAACCAGCAGAGCAAAGGGACTAGAGACAGGAGCAACAAGGAGTGTTCAGGGCCCTGCCCAGCCTGGGCACCTAGCCAGATCTGCTGTCTGTGCCAGGCAGGAAAGAGTTGCCCTTTTACACAGATTGGCCCTTCACAAGAAACATAGTTAATTCACTAGAAATCATACATTATTGGAAAGAATCTGAGACGGACCAAGTCATGTGGCAAGGGGGCAGGGAAACACTCCCACCATCTTCTGTGAAAACTGAACAGGACCCTAGGGTGAGCCAGGGTTCCCACTTTACTAAACATGCCAGAAGCCCTGTGTGGAGACAGGTGGAGAGGTACTGGTAGTTCTCCCAGGTCATTAAATGAACCACTCTTGGGCCCTGGGCTGATGGAAAGGCAGCAGGGCAGAACAGCAGGGACCAGCCAAATCCGAGGGAGATAGCCACAGACTGTGGATCACTTATAGTCTTGAACAGTCTGCCTGGGGCCAGACTAGGAGACCATGTGACATTACCAGGGGTGGATCCAGAAAGAGAAGACAGTGGTAAACACTGGATTCTATAGAGATGACTTCCACCATGGTTTTCTTCATTATTTGCATTATTTTCTTCCCTGCATAATTTTTTAACATTCATTTCTTGTCCTTCAAGTCTGTGCCTATTATTTCACCAGCTTTTTTTTTTTATTTTAGTTTATTTCAAAGTTCATAAGTAGCTCCTCCCTTCTCTTACTCCATTTTACTTTCTTCCTTCCTTTTCTTATTTGTGTTATAAGTTTTATTTTTTCTCTGGCTACAACTTGTTTCTCTTTCACACTCTTACTATTTCTCCCTGCTCCAGCCTCTCAATACCATTCTTCTGTCACTAGTCATCTCACATTCTTTTTGCCATTTTTAAAATACCCTTATTCTCTCCCCACCTTTATCAGCCTTTGCTCATTGGTTTTTGATGTGGTGGTCGTTTCATTGCTTCAATTTTATTGCTAGATCTTCACTATTTTTGTATTTTGTATGTTCCCTTCTCCTACTCCATTTTGCCTTTGTCCTGCCTTTTTCTCTTTTTTTGTTTTAAATTTTACATTTTCCTTGTCTTCACCTGGTTTTCATTCCTTGCTCTTAGAATTTCTTCTCTGTCCATCCCTTCAAAATCACTTTTCTTTCCTCTAGACATCTTATATGCTTTTTTCTCTTTTTTTCCTCTTCATTCCCATTCACTGGTATTAATCTTTGCCCTTTTATTGTTGATATCGCTGTGGTGAATCATTTTCTCCAATTTGGTTCTTATTTTTTCACTATTATTTTAAAAAATTTAAAAAACCCTATACTTAACTCTTCCCTTTTCTTACTCCACTTTGCCTTCTTTCCTACCCTTTTTTAATTATGATGTAAACTCCATTTTCCTTCTTTCTTCATCTTGTTTCTATTCCCTACTCTTAATATTTTTCCTCCCTCTACCTTCTCAAAATCACTTTTCTTTCAGTCAGACATCTCATATTCATTTTTACTCTCTTATAATAGTCTTACTCTCTTTACAACTTTATTAACTTTTGCTCATTAGCTATTGATAGTGTGGTTGTGGGTGGGGGTTATTGCTGCAGGTGTGGCTTTTGTCTCCTGGGTTGTTTTGTTTTTTTCTGGCAACACCTATACAAACAGCATGGAAGATGTGATGGGCTGTGTGACTCAGTCAACCAGAGGGAAGAACTCATCAAAGAATAACCCAAGAACAACGAAAACTCAATTACGACAAGAAAGCCCAAATAAATGGCATAAAGGGCATCCCAAGAACATCCAGCTCAGGAGACCAAGGAGACTGCACCACTGAGTCCCCCAGGTCTCCTACCACAGGTCACACAATGAAGATGGGAGTCAAAGCAGATCAATCTAATATGCAGAAACACACAAGAAGAGTCACTTAAAGTGGAGACACAAAGAAACAACCTACAATCGAAAGGAAAGGAGGAATTCCCAGAAGGAGTACCAAGTGAAATTAAGACAAGCAATCAATCAGACATTGAGTTCAAGATAATGATTATAAGGATGCACAAGGACCTCAGTAAGAACTACAAGGAACTCTATGGAAACTACAAGTAACTTACTTGGAACCACATCAGCATGAAAAAAGACATGGAAGCTATCAATAAGATCCGGGAGGAAATTAAGAATACAATATCTGAAATGAAGAATACACTAGAAGCAATTAAAAGTAAACTAGATGAAGCAGAGGATCAAATCAGCAAGCTGGAGGACAAAATAGGACAACAAAATGAAAAAAGACTCAAAAAGAACAAAGAGGGCTTAAGGGAGCTGTGGAACAACATGAAACATAATAATATATCATTGGGATACCAGAAGGAGAAGAGGAGTGAGGGGTAGAAAACCTGTTTGAAAAAGTAATGACAGAAAACTTCCCTAACTTGATGAGGGTAAAAGTCATTCAACTCCAGGAAGCACAGAGGGTCCTAATCAAGATGAACCCAAAGAGGCCCACTGCATGACACATTATAATTAAAATGGCAAAATTTAAAGAGAAAGAGAGAATCTTAAAGGCAGCAAGGGAGAAACAGGGAGTAACATACAAGGGAACTCCAAAAATGCTATCAGCTGATTTCTCAACAGAAATACTACAAATCAGAAGAGAAATACAAGAAGTATTCCAAGTAATGAAAAGCAAAGGCTTGCAACCAAGACTACTCTACACAGCAAGGCTCTCATTTAAAATGGAAGGCCAAATAAGGAGCTTCTCAGATGAAAAAAAGAAGAAAAAAGGCTAAAAGAATACACTTGCACCAAACCAACACTGCAAGAGGTACAAAAAGAAGAGCTTAAAGAAGATGAAGAAAAAGAGAGCAAGATAGAGGAACACAGTAATAAAGGGGGAAAATGGTGATGAATAAGTACCTATCAATAATAACCTTCAATGTAAATGGATTAAAGGTCCAATCAGAGGCCAAAGGTAGCTGAATGGATAAGAAAATGTGACCTGCATATATGCTGTCTACAAGACCCACCTCAGAACAAAAGATCTACACAGATTATAAGTGAAGGTATGGAAAAAATATTCCAAGCAAACAGACATGAAAAAAAAAAAGCCACAGTACCAATATTTATATCAGACAAAATAGACTTCAAAACAAAAGCCATAAAAAAGACAAAGAAGGTCACTACATAATACTTAAAGGAGTAGTCCATCAAGAAGATATTACCCTTGAAAACATATATAGACCCAACATAGGAGCACCTAAATATATGAGGAAAATCTTGGAGAACTTCAAGAAAGACATTGACAGCAACACATAAGGGATTTTAACACCCCATTGTCAACAGTGGACAGATCTTTCAAGCAAAGACTCAAGAAGGATATTGTGGCATTGAACAACACTCTAGATTATATGGACTTAATTGGTATAAACAGAACCCTCCACACAAAAGAAGCAAAATATATTCTTTTCAAATGCACATGGAACATTTTCAAAGATAAACCACATGGTAGAACACAAAACAAGCCTCAACAAATTCAAGAAAATTGAAATTATACCAAGCATCTTCTCAGATCACAATGGCTTGAAACTAGAAACTGACCTTAAGGAAAAAACTCAAAAACATTCAAATACGTGGAGACTGAATAACATGCGATTAAATAATGAATGGGTTAACAATGAGATCTAGGAAGAAGTCAAAAAAAGTATCTGGAAACAAATGAAAATGAACAAACAATGGCCCCAAACCTATGGCACATAGTGAAGACAGTCCTGAGAGTGAAGTTCATAGCAATACAGGCCTGCATAAAAAAGATAGAAAAAACACAAATAAACAACCTAACACTGCATATACAAGAACTAGAGGAATAGCAACAAAGCCCAGAACAAGCAGAGGAAAGAAATAATCAAATCAGAGAAGATTTAAATGACATAGAGAGTAAAAAAAGCAATTCAAAGGATTAATAAATCCAAGAACTGGTTCTTTGAAAAGATAGCCATAATTGACAAGCCTTTAACCAGGCTCATCAAGAAAAAAGGAGAAGACCCAAATAAATAAAATGAGAAATGAAAGAGAAGTTACAAATGACACCACAGAAATACAAAGGATTAATAAGAAATTACTATGAACAACTATATGCCAAGAAATTGGACAACCTGCATGAAATGAACAAATTTCTAGAAACATAAAATCCTCCAAAACTGAATCAAAAAGAAGTAGAAAGCATAAATAGACTAATAACAACTAGTGAAATTGAAACAGTAATCAAAAAAATTTCCCAGCAAACCCTAGTACACTGTTGGTGGGAATGCAGACCAATGCAGCCACTGTGGAAAACAGTATGGAATTTCCTCAGAAAACTAAAAATGGAACTGCCTTTTGACCTGGCAATTCTACTGCTGGGATTATATCCTAAGAATCCTGAAACACCAATCCAAAAGAACTTATGCACCCCAATGTCCATAGCAGCAAAATTTACAATAACCAAGTGCTGGAAACAACCTAGGTGCCCATCAGTGAATGAATGGCTCAAAAAACTATGGTACATTTACACAATGGAATTCTATGCAGCAGAAAGAAAGAAGAAGCTCCTACCCTTTCCAACAGCATGGATGGAACTGGAGAGCATTATGTTAAGTGAAATAAGCCACATGGTGAAAAAGAAATACCATATTATCTTACCTATAAGTGGAACCTAATCAATAAAACAAAGAAGCAAGCAAAATTTAACCAGAGGCAAAAACAAACTGACAGTAACCAGAGGGGAGCCAGGAGGGAATAACCGGGGACAAGGGAGAAGGGTTTTCAGGAAAATCTACAAAGGATACATGGACAAAACCAAGAAGCGGGGAGTGGGATCAGTGGTGGGAGGTGGGAGTGGCTGGGGTGAGGGGGAGTGGCGCAGGTAAATGGAGACAATTGTACTTGAACAACAATAAAAAAGTTAAATAAATAAATAGATATACAATTACCTGGTTCCCACATTTCCCCTACATGCTCAGCCTCCAAACACAGTGGTGGGAACCTCTCAGTCACAGAGGTTCACCTCATGCCTAAGGCAGAGGTGAAGAGTGGGTTTTTGAGCCAGGCAAACATTTTATGATTTAGAGAAACATTTTCAATAAGACTATCATTTATTTGCCTAGATGACAAATTTTAAAAGTCTGGAGAAAAAAAAAATTCCTGGTCCAGCATACAAAAGCCCTGGACCATGTGGCTTCCCAGGCAATTTTTACCAAACATTTAAAGAAGAACTAACTCCTATGCTTCTCAAAATATTCAAGTAGAGGAGAAACACCCAAACTCTTTTTATGAGGCCAATATTATCCTAATTCCAAAACCTGGTAAAGACACAACAAAGAAAGAAAACCACAAGCCAATATCTCTGCTGAACATAGATGCTAAAATCTTCAGCAAAATATGGGCAATCTGAATTCAGACATACATTAAAAAGATCATACACCATGATTGAGTGGATTCTCCCCAAGGATTCAAGGATGGAACAATATTTTCAAATCATTAAACATAATACATCACACAAACAAAAGAAAAGAAAAAAATCACATGATCATAAAAATAGATGCTAAAAACATTTGATAAAGTCCGGCACCCATTCATGATAAAAACACTCAGCAAAGTGGGAGTAGAGGGAGCATTCCTCAACATAATAAAGGCCATATATGAGAGACCTACAGCCAGTATCATACTCAATGGGCAAAAACTAAAAGCTTTGCCCTTAAGATCAGAAACAAGACAAGGGTGTCCACTTTCACCACTCTTATTCAACATAGCATTGGAAGTTTTAGCCGCAGTGATCAGACAAGAAAAGGAAATAAAAGGCATACAAATTGGAAAGGAGGAAGTAAAACTGTCATTATTTGCAGATGACATGATAGTGTACGTATAAAATCCTAAGACTCCACCAAAAAACTACTTGACCTAATAAGCAAATTTGGGAAAATGGCAGGATACAAAGTCAATATTCAGAAATTGAAGGCATTTTTGTATATCAACAATGAGATACCAGAAACAGAAATTAGGAAAAAGATCCCATTTACTACAGAAACAAGAAAAATAAATGCAAAGGAATAAACTTAACCAAGGAAATAAAGGACCTGTACTCAGAAAACTATAGAAACTGAAGAAAGAAGTTAAGGAAGATACAAATAAATGAAAACATATGCTGTGTTCGTGGATTAGAATTAACATCATCAAAGTGTCCATACTACCCAAAGCAATCTATAGATTCAATGCAATCACTATTACAATACCAATGGCATATAAAAGATCTAGAAGAAATATTTCAAAAATTTATATGGAATCAAAATTACCCCAAATAGCCTCAGCAATCATGAGAAAGAGGAACAAAGTAGGAGGGATCACAATACCTGATATCAAACTATATATACTTCAAGGCCCCTGTAATCAAAACAGCATGGTACTGGCATAAGAACACATAGACCAATGGAACAGAATAGAGTGCCCAGAAATAAACCCAAGTCTCTATGGTCAATTAATATTTCACCAAGGGGGCAGGAGCATGGAATGGAGTAAAAATAGCCTCTTCAACAATTGGTGTTGAGAAATCTGGACAAGTACCCATAAAAAAAAAAAAATGAAACTAGATTACCAACTTCCACCATACACCAAAATAAACTCAAAATGGATAAAATACTTAAATATAAGTCATGACACCACAAAAGTCCTAGAGGAAAACATAGGCAGTAAAATGTCAGATATCCCACATAGCAGTATTTTGCCAATATACCTCCTAGGGCAAAGGAAATAAAGTAAAAAAATAAATAAATGGGATCACATCAAATTAAAAAGTTTCTGCACAGCTAAAGATACCATCATCAAAATGAAAAGGGAACCTACTGAATGGGAAAACATGTTTGCCAATGATACCTCAGATAAGGGTTTGGTCTCCAAAATATACTAAAAAACCTCATACAATTCAACACCAAGATAAATAATCCAATTAAAAAATGGGCAAAGAACCTGAATACACACTTCTCCAAGGAGGACATATGGAAGGCCCATAGACATATGAAAGGATGCTCAACATCTCTAGCCATCAGAGAGATGCAAATTAAAACCACAATGATATACCACTTCACACTGGTCAGAATGGTCATCATAACCAAATCAACAAACAACAAGTGCTGGCAGAGATGTGGAGAAAAGGGAACTCTAGTGCACTGTTGGTGGGAATGCAGACTGGTGCAACCACTGTGGAAAACAATATGGACTTTCCTCAAAAAAACTATAAATAGAACTGCGTTTTGATCCAGTGACTCCACTGCTGGGATTATACCCTAAGAATCCTGGAAAACCAATTCAAAAAAACCTATGCACCCCAATGTTCATAGTAGCACAATTTAGAATAGCCAAGTGCTGAAAACAGCCTAAGTGCCCATCAGTAAATGAATGGATTAAAAAAACTGTGTAATATTTACACAAGGGAATCCTACACAGCAGAAAGAAAGAACTCCTACCCTTCATGACAGCATGGATGGAACTAGAGAGCATTATGCTGAGTGAAATAAGCCAGGCAGTGAAAGACATACCACATGATCTCACACATAAGAGGAACCTGATGAACAAAACAAAGGAGCAAAATAGAACCAGAAGCATGGAAACAAGGAAGAGACTGAAAGCAACCAGATGAAGGGGGGTAGATAAGGGTAGAAAGAAGGGAAAGGGACCAGTCTAGGAACATGTACGATGACCCATGGACATGGGCAACAGTGTAGGGATTGATTAAAGGAGTGAGGTGGGATGGGTGGAGGAGAGCAAAGGGGAAAAAAATGGAACAATTGTAATAGACCAATAAAATATTTAATTAAAAAATAAAAATAAAATAATTCTATAAGTCATGTTTTGTTCTCAATAAGTAAGATGTTATATTGCTCCAATTTCTATAACATTGCATGTACGTACATGATTTGGAGCTAGGCAAATGCAGGTGCAAATCATTGCTATGTGACTTTAGGCAAGTTATTTAGATATTTATGCACCTACCTCAGAGTGTTACTGTAATCATTAAATGAGAAACATTTAGAACAGAGCCTGCTACATAGCACATAAAACACTTAGCACAGTGCCTGACACATAGAAAACATGTCATAAAGGGTGTGTAATATTAACTTTTTAAGTTAATATACAAAAACTACCTGCCACACCTGGATTTCTTCAGAAAGCCATTCCTTTCTAATCATCTTTCATTTGGGAATTCTCATAATGAAACCATGACCTCATATGGGGCTGTTTTACTAAACTATTTCCACTACAGGATAAATTATTTATATAATACTCTGTAGATTCATTAAAGGATATCTTGTTCTTCTAGATTTGCTGCTGGTCACTGATTAGTTTCCAAAGTATTTATTAACTTTTTTGTTTAAAAACAGAATCATATTTTCTTTTGAGCAATCTTCATATAACCTTAAATCAAAAATAGAATTTCCACACACTCCGAACATTTGCCAAGTAGACAGTAAAGATAGTCAATACAGTGTGAGATTTCCAGAACATTTCCAGATTATTATTCAAAAAATAATCATTAAAGTGCCATTCATTCAGATTGTACAGAAACATTTCACGTCTCCCTTTCCTCTTCCCCTATGCATATAAGTTGGAGGTGTTTGTGTTTCAGGCACCAGTGTTTCTCACCTCGGTCATTATAATCAGAGGAATGCACCCAAGTTCAAGGATTCACTACTGGAAGAGTGTGAACACTGTCAATATCAACTAATTCAGTCCATTTTGTTGGAGATGGGGAACACTTTATTTCCAGGCTTAACATATTTTCCTCATAAAGGTTTGACTTATGTTGGAGGTAACTAGTGACTTCCCTTTTACCAATCTTAATAAGTTGCAGAGGCAAGAAGACCAAATGCACCTTCTCTTGCATATCTCTTATTCACCACTGATTTTTAGCCTGGGTAATTTTTTCTCACTCCTACGAGCTAAATGATCCATAGACATTTCCTATTAGAATTCATCTTGACTAATTATTACAAGTGACTCAGCCTTCAGGAGTCCAACACAAGCCTGGGTCTATGGCTAAATTGTTCAATAAATGAGAATTTCTAATGAGAAAACCTTTCAATAGCCACCCGCCCTCCACACACAGACTGTAATCTGCAGCTCTCATTCTAACCAGCAAGGCACAAATGTTTTCATTCATCTCATGTAAAATCTGCCTTGAATAGTTGCAAGATGAGAGGGACAGGCTCCACTTTTGTGGAAATGATTCATACACTTCTGTCATCTTGAGTATTCATCTGACCCTCTGGAGCTATTGCCCTAAATTAGCTAATTCATCAAGAAAGACATATCCAGATCCAGATTTTCAATTTTTTAAGGAAATTTCTTACATCAGCTTTGCACCTTACTAACTAATTGGTCAGTAATGTCAACACAGTTTAAATGTGACATTCTATTTGCACACTGAGTAGATGATTCATAAACTTCCATATTTTTATTATTAAAAAGAACAATCCTACTATAAATCTATAATATATGAGGGGTTATATAAAAAAGTAATGCACATTTGAAATTACCCAATAGTATCTAAAAAAGGAAACAAAGAATGACTTAATAGCATTGAAGTTGCAGTTGGCTACCTCCAAAGGAACCACAAGAATCACATATTAAACAAGGAATGACAAACTGACATTTACTGCCATGTGCTCCAAAGCTGTTTAGTATGGTGACAGGGTACACTGGCATGTAACATTCTTTTCGCAGTTCATTATTTGACTTAAAGTCTAATAAGAACAAGATGAGATATACAGCTATTTTGTGAGCAGAAAATTTATTTTTCAAGGAAAACAAATTAGCCAGGATATGTTGATATTGTTTTAGTCTTTCTCATGTAGGGAAAAATATATTATTTTATTTTAGATTATGTCTCTGTGATTGATTCCATAAAATGGTTTTAAGAATATTCCTCACATTCAAGTCAATGAGAAAAAACAGTGAAGCAAATGAGCCAGGAGGAACTCAACAAGCTGAACAAAAATCTGTTACAAATTAATCCACTGTCTTCAGCTCAAAGTTCTACCCCTCTCAATTGAAATGATACTAGGAGAATGAGATTATAATTCTATTAATTTATAGACAAATACTACATATGCACAAACTAAAAATACTCTTCAATAGGTTTATTTGGTCCTGGTGTTAGAGTCACTTCCCCTCTACAGAGCTGATAAAAAAGTTGAGCCAGGTGAAGCCAAAGAAAATATATCCTGATCCTTCACAAATCTCTCTCCAGTCACCTTAATTTTTATGGTTGTTTATTTTCTCATGCTAAACTGAAAATCTAGCAGCAGACTATCCTTGTTCTTCTCTGCACATGATCAATGTTCAAATATGGAGTAAAAATATGTTTTTCTATGCCTTCTGAAAATGTCTCCCCACAAGCGCAGGCACACTGCTGTATGTGACTTCCTGTAGCCCCACCAGCTATTCTCCCTGGGCACAACACATGAGATGTTACTTTTTAAATTTGTCATGTCTGTTTATATGTAGGTACAACTGTAGAATGGTATTATTAGCTAGGCTAGAAATTTCCTATCGGAGTTCTCAAAGACATCATTTAAAACAACTTTTCATATATTTTGTCAAGAGATCTAGATATTTTTTAAAAACTGTCATCTACATCTAAATGTCCCAATATAATTTGTCCCTTAATAAATGTGATCACAGGAATAGGTTTTATAATAATGTGCATAATAGCTTATTCTTATAAATTTGAATGTTTTCCTGTAAGTCCAGTCTATTGTTTAAAAATTGGGGAAGGATTTAAATACTACAAAATATATAGAAATATCCTTGAAGATATAAAAACACTTTTAAGATAATAGTGAGCCCTGACTGTTGTGACTCAATTGTTTGGGCATCTTGCCATGAAGCAAAAGGTCACTGGTTTGATTCCTAGTCAGACCATGTGCCTGTGTTGCAGGTCCCATCCTCGTCAAGGCACATATGTGAGGCAGCCAGTCTATGTTTCTGTCCCTCTCTTTCTTCCTCCCTTCCCCTCTCTCCAAAAATTAATAAATAAATACAAATTTAAAAAAGATAATAGTGAATTTTATTTTTTGAGAATCCAGCTTAGCCCCTTAAGTGTAGTACTATAAAAAATTTCTAAAAGTCCCTTTTTGCTCTAAAATTTTATGATTCTAATTTTAGGTTTTATTCCATTTTTTTAAAAGATTTTATTTATTTATTTTTAGAGAGAGGGGAAGGGGAGGGGAAAGAGAGGGAGAGAAACATCAATGTGTATTTGCCTCTCATGTGGCCCCCACTGAGGACCTGGCCTGCAACCCAGGCATGTGCCCTGACTGGGAATTGAACTGGCTACCCTTTGGTTCATAGGTCCATGCTCAATCCACTGGGCTACACCAGCCAGGGTGGTTTTATTCCACTTTTTTTAAAAATATATATATATTGATTTAGCTTTGCAAGTTTCTTAAATTCATTCTTATCTTGCAATTTTTGAGTTTCAAAATCTGGATGTGAAAAACTGGTCATCCACGATATTTTGTCATTTCAGAGAAAAGCAAATTCCTGAGAAAGCCCCTAGAACTAATTAATCTAGGTTTACCAAGGTCCTCATACCTGTTACTGGTTAGGGCCCAAGAAGACTACCACCAACTGCAGCAGACTTCCTAATGCTTCATAAGCCAGAGTGGTGGTTATTTGTCCATCCTCTGCTTTGAATGCCTAACTGACATAGGACTGGCACCCCCTAAAAGGAGCTTTAGACAACCTAGTCTTTCCGGTAGAAAGATTATAGCCCTTATCACAACCTTCTCACTTTTCCCCTGTACCTCTGTATACATCTCACCTCCTGGTTAGATCTGGTCTTTATCCAGCTTTTTAAAACTTTATCTCTAGTTCTCAGCCTCATACTTTCCCCTATACTCTGAAAATAGATTTAGTTTCTTGAATTTTTCATCTCTGAAACTCTTATATCTTTTGAGAGTTTGTTTTGGCTCTATCTCAGTTTACTATCCAAGGGAATGGTGCTGACGTCAGTTAGTTTGACTGGCATCCCTTTAGGAGGCAGAAATGGTCCAGCCCGTGTTACATCTGCTCCATTCTAGGAACTGTACTTCAGCTTTTTAACTATTCTCCTAAATTTAGGGTGTCCCTTTTCAGTCCATTCTCCGTGTCATTGCTATTATCATCCTAAAACACTTTAACATATCTTTAAAATCTCTCATAATCTCATGTTGCCTTAAGAGATAATCTAAACTCCTAAGCCTGAAGGTACCCCACTGCCTACCTAACTGTTCTGTACACTCCTTCTTTCCAGCCACAGCTGTCTCTTCACTGTCTCCAGAACACACCGAACTGCTCCCACTTATATGTCTGCTCCACCCAGCATTCAGGTCCTAGCTCCAGCTTATCTCCTTTATGAAACTTCTCTTCAGTGGCCCATGTTTTTCTACCTCTGCTTTAATACATCTAGCAAAGGGATTAAAAGGGTATGCGTCTATAGTATTCATTGTGATACTCAACTAAATAGAATTTTCCTATATTGTTATATATAGTTATCTAATGTATAATGTGAATGACAAGTTTTCCTAAGAAAGGTTCTATTAAGGTAAGAATTATATCTTAAAATTATTTAAACTATTCATTATACTAACAAGTAAATACTGGTTGATAAAAAAAAAACCTAGAAATTCAAATGACTCCCAATTTTATTGTTCTAGTCATCCTTGGTTTAGGACAAAGAATGGACTAGATTATCTTACAAAATATTTTCTCTCTCTGTATTTCTCAGATACTAGACTCTAAGGTTTCTGTTTATGTAAGCTATAATTACAATTCTTACTTGCAAACAACCGAATGGGCTGATATATCTCAACATATCTGCTAAATTTGTCTATCAACTATGAGTTGCATCTCTTAAGCGAGTACCTTAAGCTTGCTCTGCTTTTATCTTCATCTGTAAAATGGAAATATTAATAAGTGGAACTACCTTATTAGGTGGTGTTAAGTATTACATGACATGTACATTAAGCAGCAATTATACATAGTAAACACAAAGATACATGTTTGGTCTTATTGTTACTGATCATTTCACTATAGGCTAAGAGTCAAACATGGAGGAAACACACAGACCTTGATGTAATTCTTTTTCCGGAACAGACAGCTGCTATCCATATTTTTCACAGCCTGATCTGATTCACACTTTTGGAGCAGACTAAAGATAACTAGCCTTAGTCACAGAAAGGGAAAGAAGTGCGTGGCTCCAAAGCACAGAGACAAGGGGGCAAAGCCAACAGACAGGGTAAGAGCAGAAAATATGATTTTCTGGCATTCTGGGGGGGCACTCCTCCCAGAGATGTGTTGAAGCCTATACAGTAAAGCATTGAGTGAGTAAAACATCGATAGTTCCTACTCCAGCCATCTAATTTCACTGGGCTTTATTTAACTAAACTGGCCTGTTGGTTAGCTGAATTTAATTAATTTGGCACAACTGACTGGTTGTTTTTGCCCTGAGTCCAATCAACCCTATATCAGTATGGCCACAGAACTTGTCAAGATGAAAACTGGGCATTTAAAGCCAAATCTCATGCAAAATCTCCCTTGTTTTAACAATCCAGTTATTCTTTATACCTTGGCTAAATAAATAAGAATCAATATTTAAATGTCTTTAAAGTCAAATTAATTGTTATTAATTATATTCAATTAAGATAATATTAAGTTGCCATGAAAATACATTGTCATCAGTGCCAATATTTCTCCATTTGTGTCTTAAGCAGCAGAAGAAATAATATAGAGTGAAGAAAATATAATTGTGAACAATAAACGTGGATGTTGGGATGTTGAGACTGTTAAATGTTAAGAAAATCATTAAAGAAAAAGTTTATTCCAAACACATTCCAACTGGGCCATTTACTTCTCTTACAGCTTTTCTTTAGCATCTTCATCCCTTCTCTAAGGTTCTCCCTGTACCACTTATAGATCCTCATAAATCAGTAGAAATACATCATTAGTGATCAGTTTTATTTGGTTTAAATCAAACATTTTAATAAACTACTTGGAATAACAAAGGAATCTAAATATTGCACTGCTTTTTCCCCCAAAAGATATCTGAATGGTGAGGTTCATAAAATCCTCATCAAATAAATCTAAAAGAATTATAATAATTTAAACATCCTTTGAAATGCTAGGATTCAGTTCCCTTCATTAAATATTGACTCTACAAAACACAGGAGGCTCATTTCTAGAAGTGGCTCAGTCACTCCCTTAGTTGTGTGAACTTGCACAAGTTAGACCAAATTTCTTTGGATCTTGGATGTGTTTTATTTTTTAATTCGCAAAACAAAATGGCTAACTGAAATGTTTAAATTGCCTTCTAAGTTTATTTCTCCATCTTTTTAATAAGATATATAAGATTTCCAACCTATATAATAAGATACATCACATCTGTAAGTTGCGATTGTGTGTTATCTATCCTTTTGGTGTTGCCCTTACGGCAGAATCTAAGGTGGGAGAATAAAAACTTTCCACTGAGATATCTTTTATTTGATAAAAATGTACTTAATTCAAATGACAACCAGTATAACAACTTGATAATTTCAAAATACTCAGAATGGATAAACACAAAGTTTGATATTCACAATACGCTATGACTTTTTTAAAGGAAACTGAACTGTAATGAAATCTCATCCATAACTGTGTCCTGTAGCTGAACATTTTCAACCCTCTATATTCTAATTCAGAGTTAATGCTGAATAGAGTAAAGGGGAAGAGATTGATGAAGTTAGGAATAGAAGTTAAAGCAATTCTCATGGAGCTGAAATGTAGCCAAGAAAAATACCTATAATAGTGGTTGAGTGTTCCCCAGGAACACTGACATCAATTCAGTTGCATCATTTAACCTGTAAAGGGATGAGAGGGCATGTGGCTCTGCTCCCTAACGCTGAAAGGAGAGAATTCTCCGGATACGCTGAAGTGGAAACTGAGTCTTACATGATGCTTCTACCATGGCAGTAAGTAAAAGTTTAAATCTGACAGAAATCAGTCTGTTTGGTGAAAATCACTCAAAGGGCCTAAAGAAAACTAAGCAGTGACTTTGAAGAAGTGTGATGAACTGCTTTCTGCCATTCCACCCAAAATGGTAGCATAATACTTGAAACAATTCTGTTGTACAGCGAAATTGTTCATTCTGGCATTCTGTCTGTCCAAAAAGAGTGTGGTCGGTCAATCTTGGGGGCATGGAGCCCAGAAGTCTGTGTTTGTTTGTTTTTTTAAAAAAGTTCTCATGCGATTGTGATGTACACTCAACTTTGGCAACCACAACATAGAGACTTTAGAGTTTCTCAATGCTTCACCCCACCTCTCTCTGCCCCCCAAGAGTAACAAGGCTTAAAATGACCAGCAATGTTAGATTAAGTTTCTGATTTCATTGGTTCTATTTTATTAAAAGAATCACAAAAAAGATATGATACTTGGTTTTTAAATCATTATTAAAACTCTCTAAAATATCACTATTAAAATCTACGCATTCTTGCCAATCAATCGAATATTTCAATAACTGTTGATTTTAGCAACTTTATCTTCCAGGCAATTTTAGAATTAAAGACAGAGTTAATGATAATGAATTTATTCTTTTTTGTTGAGAAGAACCCTAGCAATATGCCATCGCAGATGAGGAGAGAAAAAAAAATCAACAACAACAAAAAAACCTCCCTCTCTTCTCCCCTTTGCTTATCTAAAAGTAGCAATAATTCTCCAGAAATGTTAACTTCCAGACAGTGGACAAAAGAGTTATATATATATAATAATACATTTCCTGCTATATGGTAAGGACTAAAATGAATGATGCCTCAGTAAAAATAAATTCTTCTGCAAGTAGATTAAACAAGTTAGAAATGTATTTGTCTCTCATGCAACAGTATGGAGGCAGGCCGTCCAGGGCTCATAGTGCACCACCCTTTCTTACCTTGTTGCTGCCCTACGTGTGGCTTTCAAACTATAGAAATCATGGTTCAAAATGGCCACTGATGTGATTTAAATCAAACACACCTATCTGCTGCACCTACATTCTGAGCAGCAAGTATAAAAACATTCTGGAAACTGCACATACCATTACATTTAGAGCCAATTTTTTTATACATACTATTCTTTTTAGATCCCATTTTTAGAACTTAGTTATAGTGCCACATCTAGCTGTTCAAGATGTTGGAAGAAGAAAGCACTATCCCAAGCAGCCCTGTGTCCAGCTAAAAGGAAATGCAGGGAACTGTCTATTGAGACTGAACCACCACTGATAGTAGCTAGAGCTGACAAAGGTGTCAGGAAATAGGCTTTTTTTTTTTTTTTTGACATTGCTGGTAGGAGTGTAAATTGGTACACTGTTTCTGTGAACAATTTAGCAATATGAATCAAACATTTTAAACATGACCCCAACATTTTAAGGAAGTTGTTCTAAAATATGTATATGTATTACTATGGTATTTACTATAGTGCTTTTTTTTTTATTGTGGTAAAATGCACAAAAACTTGCCATCTTACCCATTTTGTGTGGGCAGGTTAGTGCTATTAATAATTTCCAGTTGTTTTGCAACCAATCCCCAGAATGCTTTTCATTTTGCAAAACTAAAACTCTAAACCTGTTAAACATCTACTCGTTCCCTGCCTCCACCTCCCCTCCATTTCCTGGCCCTGGCAGCCATCATTCCACTTCTGTCTCTGTGAATCCAATTACTCCAGGTACCACACAATCTTTGTTCTTTCATGTTTGGCTTATTTCACCTGGCATGATGTTCTTAAAGTTCATACAATGGAATGTCATTCCATTGTATGTATACACCACATTTTGTTTATCCATCCATCTGCTGATGATCACTTGGGTTGCTTCCATTCTGTGGGCTCTTTGTTAAAACATCTGTTCAAATCATTTGCCCATTTTTAATTGGGTTGTTTTCTTATTGTTGACTTTTGAGGGTTCTTTATATATTCTCAGTGTTGGATATGTTATTTGCAAACATTTTCAACAAGACTGTAGCTGGCTTTTTCATTCTCTTAACAGTGACTTTCATAAATCAAAAAGTGTTTAATTTTGTGAAGTTTAATTAATCAATATTTTCTTTTAGGGATCATGCTTTTTGTGTCACATCTAAAAATTCTTGACCTAATCCAAGGGCATGAAGATTTTTCTCTAGTGTTTTTTTTTTAAAGATTTAGGAGTTTTTTTAAATTGTATATTTAAATATATGATCTTTTTTGAATTAATTCTTGCATAAAGCATGAGACTTAGGTCAAAGTTCAATTCTTTGCCTATAGCTTTCCAACTAGTCTAACAATTGTTGAAAAGATTATGCTTACCCATTGAATTACTCTTGCACCTTTATTTTTTTTAAGAGGTTATTTATTTTTAGAGAGGGGAAGGGAGGAAAAGAGGGAGAGAAATATCAATGCATGGTTGCCTCTCACACACCCCCCCACTGGGGACCTGGCCTGCAACCCAGGCATGTGCCCTGACTGGAAATAGAACCAGCAACCCTTTGGTTCACAGGCCAGTACTCAATCCACTGAGCCACATCAGCCAGGGTTATTTTTGCACCTTTATTAAAAATCAACTAGCCATATATGTGTGGGTCAATTTCTGGACTCTTTATGCCAGGGTGTCTATTCCATTGCTAATATCACACTATTTTTATTACTATAAATTCATTGTAAGTCTTAATATTAAGTAGTATTAGTCTTCCACTTAATTTTTTTGAAATTGTTTGAGATATTCTACTTTCTTTGCCTTTCATATGAAACTTAAACTAGCTTTTTGAAGTTCTAAATCTGTAGGTCAATTTAAGGTAAATAGACTTCTTAACTGTATCAAGTCTTCCAATCTACAAACACAACGTATTTCTATCTACTTAGTTTTAAGAAATGCTTATCATCATCTTGTAGTTTTCAGTATATAGATCCTGCTCATTTTGTTAGATTTATACACAAGCAGTTCTTTTTTTAATAGGGCTGTCATGTATGGTGTTGCTTTATAATGTTATTTCCAATTATTCATAGTTGGTATATAAAAATATGATTGATATATTTATGTTGTCTTTTTAACTTATAATTTGCTAAAGTCACTTCTTATATCCAAAGAGCTTTTTTTTTTGGTAATTTTCTTAGAATTTTCTATACAGATAATCATGTCATCTATAAATTGGGTGATTTTTATACCTTTATTTCCATTTACATGCTTTTCATTTCTTTTACTTGTCTAATGGCACTGGCCAGAACTTTTAGTACAATGTTGAATAGAAGAGTTGAGAGTAAACATTGTTACCTTGTTTTTCAAACATTCAGTCTTTCACCATTAATTATTAAATTAGCTGTGGCATTTGTATAGATGCCTTTTATCTGGTGGGTAAGTTACTTTCTATTCTTAGGTTGATGAGTTTTATAATAAATTGTTAAATTTATCAAATGCTTTTTCTGTGCCAGTTAATATGATCATGCAATTTTCCTTCTGTAGTCTGTGAATATAATGGAATTCATTGACTGATTTTCAAAAATTGAACCAACATTGCATTCTTATAATTAATCCCACTTGATTGTTATTATCCCCTTTTGATTATTGCTGAATTTGCTAATATTTTATTAAGTATTTTTGTGTATAAGTTCATGAAAGCTATTGGTCATTGGTTGTTTGTATTTTTTTTTATCTTGTAATGTCTTTACTGGGTTTGGTTTCAGGTTAGTCCTGACCACATAAAATGAATTGGAAAGTATTTCCTCTTCTATTTCGTGGAAAAGAGATTGTGTAGAATTGGCAATCATTCTTCAACTGTTTGGAACAATTTAGCAATGAAACTATCTGGACCTGGAGATTTTTGGGGGGTGGGAGGGAGGAGTTTAAATTATGAATTCAATTCTTTTGACAGTTATAAGATTATTATAGGATTATTGAAATATCTATTTCATATTTGGTTGTGCTTTTTGAAGAATTGGTCAATTTTAACAAAGCTGTTAAATTTATGTGTTTAGAGTTGTTTGCAATATTTCCATATTACCTTTCTGTGTCTGTGGGGTCTCTAGTGATATCTTTTGTTTCATTCCTAATACATACAGGTTACTTGTCTTTTCTCTCTCTTTTTAGTTCTGTTAGTTGGATTAGAAGTTTATCAATTTTATTGATCTTTTCAGGGAACAAGTTCTTTGTTTCACTGACTTTATTATTTTTCTCTTTTCAAGTTTATTGATTTCTGTTCTTATCTTTATTATTTCCTTCCTCTGCTTTTTTGAGGAGTCATTTTAATATTTTTTTCTACTTTAAGATGGGAAGTTAGATTTTGATTTGAAACTTTTCTAAAATAAGTATTTAGTGCTAAAAATTTACTCTCAGCTCTGCTTTAGGTGCATCCTACAAATTTACATCTGCTGTATTTTCATTTTCATGGAGGTCAATGAAATTTTTTGTTTCCTTTGAGAGTTAGCAGCATGGCAGACATTAGTTTCCAGGGCTGTTTGCTTTATAATGATTTATACAAGAAACAGAATTATGTAAAACATACTGACAATACAATTTCTTGGTAATAAGATTATGTTTTCTTTAAAATTTAGTCTTCTGCTATAATTATTTCTGTATAAATTATGAAAATAAAAATGGGGATTATATAATTTATATGATGTTGGCCCATATTAAATTGTAGTATCTCACTTATTTAACCTACAAAAACAGTTTCATATGGTTCAACTTAATAGTTCTTATAATTGGAAATACTTTCCAATTCATTTTATTTCTCCTTTAATAATTGACTCTCAATATTCCATTTCAGGATTTAGGATAACAAATGAAGAAAAAATATTTGGGGCAAATCTGAGTCAGCAATATGACTCAAGACAACATGAAGTCATAGGTCCCCTAAGTATCTCAGAGAAGAGAATAAATTTTTGAGAGTGAGTGAAAAGAAAAAGATGAAGCTTTAACAGGCTCATTCTAGTTTTCTAGAGCCTTCATGGTGTCAAAAGTAGCTAGAAGACAATGTCAAACATGAGGCCTCAGGTAAAGGCTATGTACTCCATTTCCAGTTACAGATAAATGTGTTTCTATGCTTTCAGTATAACATTATGCAAGTATTTAAAATTTGTCTGTAAAGTAGGGACAGTAAGGCCTAACCTGTAGTGCTGTTGCAGAGATCTAAGTAGATAACATATGTTGAGTTCCTAGAAAAATTAGAGGCCCAGTATATATTAGCTCCTTCTTCCTCAGACTCTAAGGGAGTCAATGCTTTGGAAAACCCTACCAGGGGTCTCCAACCTGTGGTCCACAGGCTTCTTGTGGCCCAGGATGGCTATGAATGTGGCCCAAAGCAAAATCATAAATTTACTTAAAACCTTTTTTTTTTTTGCTCATGAGTTTTTGTTAGTGTTTTGTATTTAATAGGTGGCCCAAGGCAACTCTTCTTTTTCCAATGTGGCCCAGAGATGCCAAAAGGTTGGACACCCCTAGCAGAGGAGGAGTATATGTCTCTGGTTCAAGCATGGACTTTGGAACCCCAGTGCCTGTGTTCAAATGCTATTAACCACTAAGAATGCTGGCAAATTACATAACCCCTCCACACCTCGGTTGTCTTTCTATGAAAGGATATAACAGTACTGTGTACATTCTAGGGTTTTGAGAATATTAAATGAGCCAATATATGTAATGGGCTTAGAACACTGCCTGGCATATAGGAAGTACTATATAATTGGTATTTTAATACCACTTATGAGAAAATGAATTTTGATTGAAGGAAATTTTATTTTCAAGTTCTAGAGGTGCAGGAGAAAGGCAAAGGAAAAGGAGAGGGAAAGAGGGAGAAGTAGGGGAGAGGAGAGAAGAGGATAGAAAGAAAAAGAAGGAAGGGAGGGGATAGGAAGGTGAGGAAGGTGAGGAGTGAAAACAGGAAGGTGAAGGAGAAAAATATTTTAAGACATTCCCTTTCTTTTTCTAAAAAAACTGGGAGAATTGTACTAACATTAGCTTGCTACAGGACATGTCTCTGGTAACAAAATCTTAGAGTATTTTTATTGTTTGCTTTTGAAGAAAAAAATAAAAGCAGGTAATGAGGAAAGCCCAGAGGAAAAAAAGGCTTTCACAATGAATGAATGAGAATGTGGGTAAAATTGAGAGCAAAAGGAGAGGGGAAAGCTGCTATGCAGCAATGTCACAGCTATTGCGGATTCTGTTTTAGAGAAGAGAAATCGTGAGTGACAGATAATCACTTCATTTACTTCTTAGGTCTCTGGAGAGAGTCCTTGATGCAAGAGTGGCTTTGAGGAGCTCCTTAGTGATTTTTTTCCCCTTAATGGATTGATGTATTCGTAGTGCACATTGTGAAGATTGGTTTTGCTTTGCCTCCCAAATGTATAACATTTTGGTTTTCAATAATTGTTGGCAACTAGCTCTGCATGACAGCATTGAACACAAATACCACTGATGATGATGAATGGATGGAGGAATGTGGGATGCACTGCACTGAAAGGGTAACACATTATGTCTGTGTAACTGCTTCATCTCCCTTAGGACCCAGTTCAAAGAAATGTGAACATAGATGACTCACAGGCATGTTCTTTGGAGCTACCCAGATTTCATTTCTCTAATTACATTAACCTTTTCTCCCTTCCTCACTCATCACATATGTACCCGCTGTACAGGGCATCTTGACAGGGTGTTCAGCCACTTAACTTACAGACTTTTATGTATTGTGGCATCTTCCTGAAGACAGCACTTAAAAATAACACAGTGACTGGAAACATACGTTGTAAGTTGGGTTTCCACATTTTTGCAAACACACAATAAGCAGTTTAAAAGTTCTATTTCAAGTGGTATTCTTTCAGATTTCATGGTAATATTGCCCATCATTATGTGCTAATAATGAGTTTTGAAAGCCTATACTAATATGACATTTTCTAGTTAACAATTGTGTGGGGAACTGTGTTTTGGCTAAAAACTACCTTTGAAAAGGCAGATTCCTAAAACAGCATTTTTTGGACTTGTATTTTAATCATTATTTCCAAACAAATGAGACATTCAATAGATGATCATTCAAAAAGTTCGTGAAATGTTTTCCTGTCTATGTTCTCCTCTAGGACTTTTATGGTATTATGACTTATATTTAAGTCTTTTATCCATCTTGAGTTTATTTTTGTGTATGGTATAAGTTGGTGGTAAAGTTTCATTTTTTTTGCATGTAGCTGTCCAGGTCTCCCAACACCATTTGTTGAAGAGGCTATTTTTCTCGATTTTATGCTTCTGCCCCCTTTGTCAAATATTAATTGACTGTAGAGACTTGGGTTTATTTCTGGGCTCTTATTCTCTTCCATTGGTCTGTGTGTCTGTTCTTATGCCACTACCAGGCTATTTTGATTACCATGGCCTTATAACATAGTTTGATAATCAGCCACTGTGGAAAACCATATGGAATTTCCTAAAAAAACTAAAAATAAAACTGCCTTTTGACCCAGCAATTCCACTGCTGGGATTATACCCTAAGAATCCTGAAACACCAATTCATAAGAACCTATGCACCCCAATGTTCATAGCAGCACAATTTACAATAGATAAGTGTTGGGAGCAGCCTAAGTAAATGAGTGGATAAAAAACCTATGGTACATTTACACAAAGGAATACAATGCAGCAGAAAGAAAAGAGCTCCTATCCTTCACAACAGCGTGGATGGATCTGGAGAGCATTATGCTAAGTGATAAGTCAGGTGGTAAAAGAGAAATATCATACGATCTCACCTATAACTGTTTCCTAATCAACAAAACAAATAAGCAAGTAATATATAACCAGAGACATTGAAATAAAGAACAAAGTGACAGTAGCAGAGGGGGGGAGGGGATGACAGGGGGAAAAGAGGAAGGGTCATCAAGGAACATGTACAAGGGACACATGAACAAAGCCAAATGGGGGTAGGATCAAGGGTGGGAGGTGGGGATGGATGAGGTGGAAGGAGTAGTGGAAGAGAATTCACTGCATAATTTAGCTGTTTCTCTCAGCATTGGGAGGAAATGGAGACAATTTTATTAGAGACAATTTTATTGGAATAATAATAAAAAAAATAAACAATGCAGAGAAGGAGAAAAAAGTTCCTGAAATTTTTATTGCCTGGAGCTCAATGCATAATAAGGCAGCCCTGACCATTATAGAAGGATTTAAACTTTTAGATGGTTCATCTTGGCTTTGAGCTGAGATATTAACCTGGTAATCTCATAGGCCATACCTCTTCCTTAGAATAGCTTGAAACTGCTATTACATTACCCTTTTTGACAAACTTCTGTTTCATTACATAAGTGGTCACTGGACTGAACATCATTTTGGCTAATATCCTAGACATCTTAGGTCTGGTAATGTTGCTTGTGAACTCTGACACCAGATTTAGATGAAATATTCCAGCATAATCTATTGGTCAGAGTAGTTAGACTTTAGTGGAACATTTACCTCCTCTTTGCTGAATCACATTTTTCTTTGTCAGAAGTCTAAGGTTGTACTAACCTTTACAGAACAGCTTGTTCCTGTTCAAATCCAAATTATGGCCAATTAAAACCCCATGTTATATAAACTATTATAAGCCAATCTTTTCCCTATCTTTTGTTTTCTGCCCCTTATTTTAGCAAATCTAAAGAATGTGTTCTAGCCTGGCTGGTGTGGCTCAGTTGGTTGGAGCATCATCCCATAAACCTAAGGGTCGTAGGTTGGATTCCTGGTCAGGTACAAGCCTGAGTTATGGGTTTGGTTCCTGGGCAGGGTTTGTACAAGGGGCAACCCATCACTGTTTCTCTCTCCTATCAATGTTTCTTGCCCTTCTTTGCCCTCTCTCTAAAATCAAGTAGCATGCTCTCGAGTGAAGATAAAAAAAGAATCCATTCTATTGGCTTAACTATTATTATACCATGTTGAGGGCATCAGAACATGTACTTAAGAGCCAGTCTACTTGAGTTCAAACCCTAACTTGCTTAACCTGCTGTGGGTCTGAGCAAGTAACTTGATGTCCCTATGCCCCAAGTGCCCCATCTATGAAATAAGAATTAAATAAGCCAATATATGTAAAGTACATAGAAAAATGCATATAATAAATACTAGATAAATATTTACAGCTATTATGTTCAGCAGTTTCTCTCAGCATGGGTCATCTGCAGACTAGAATACCATGATTTCTGTACATTAACCCAAGTCATTGACAAAAATGTAAAGGGGAGCCCTAGTTAGAGCATTGTGCTGATACACCAAGGTTGAAGGTTTGATTCCAGTCAGGGCACACACAAGAACTAACCAATGAATACATAAATAAGTAGAACAACAAACTGATGTTTCTGTGTGTGTCTCTCTCTTCCTCCCTCTGTCTCTAAAATCAATAAATAAAACAGTTTTTAAAAATGCAAAGAGGATACTAATAAGAACAGACCCACAGAATTTTCCTCAGATTTCACCTTAAGTTTCATTCCCAAGAGTAGAGTAGATATTTGCCTAGCATTCTGTCAGAAATTTTGGGAGAAGCAGTTTCACAAATTGATGTGGAGGGCTATAGAGATAGCACCATAGCAGATCTTGTCACAAGATGGCCATATGTTTCCCTCCTCACCCTCCTAAATCTTCCATGACTTAAAGTGGTATAGAGAGCCTTTGAAAGTTCCCCTGTGCTCTGAACCAAACGTGGGGTTTAGGTGATAGTACTCTGGAGAGGAAAATGTGCCTATCCAGAGTTCTGCAGTTCAGATAAGGGGGGTGCAAATCAGAATGATGCATGATGGATAGTCTACCACTAAAGTTTGAATTAGGACATAGCTGTGTCTTTGCAGATTGCAAAGGAAGGGGCAGAGCACAAGTGGTTTGATGCCTACCTACAGACCATCCAATTGTCAGTGAAGTGAGGAGAGTACTATAATCACCCATGCCAAGCACCAAACCAGAGAGTTACTTCTGGAGCTAAATGCTACCTTTTAGCACCTTAGATCAAAACCTAAAAGCAGTCAGTTCCCTCTCAGTGATGCCTCAAAGCAGCTGCATTATAGACCCTCCCAATCACATTTCTTGTATACCTGAGTTTTTCTGAACTATTGTAATTCCATAAAATTAACACACTGCATAATTAAGACTTCTCACACACACTCCCTACATATATCTTTTTTTATATCTTACCACTATAAAAGGGTTCAAAGGCACCCATACAATGGGATCAGAGTGAAAAACACAAATCATTTAACCTCTGTAGGTAAGACAAGGTACAAAAATATATTATGTTATCCAGTTACACTGAAATAACCTTAAAATATTAAACTGTTCATTTAAGTATTGCTTATGATTCCTCCCCTTTTAATGTAGAACAAAGCACTGGTTCTCAAACTTTGGGGGTCACTGTGTATGTTCAGAGATAAAAATTGGTTAAAAATAACAGAAAAAAAGCTATTTGAGCTCCTTTAAATGAACACGTTTATTAGTTACAAGACAGGAAGTCCAAATATAGGCAAGGCTTCAGGACATTGTTGAACTAGTGGGTCAACAATGCCATGAGGACTCTGCTCTTTCCATTTCTCTGCTCTTCTTTCAAGAGTGTCAGATTCATCATCTCATGGTTGGAGGCTAGTTCCCAGGCTGGACCATTTGCTTCCTCAGAGGTGATTTTAGAGGAGGAGCAACCTTTTTTTCTCTCAGGAGTCAGAAAAAAGCTGAGTGATGGGTACATCAGGTGTATTTTTCCACTTTCTCTAATTTTAAACCAATTATTATAAAAGGGCATGGAGTTGTTCTTAGATCCAGCAAACCTCTCTAGAACTGATATTAATTTCCAAAACTATATTGCTGCTACACAATAAGGAAGCCATAGAATGAACGTTGGGGAGTTAACTATGAGGACCACACTGTTCAATCTGAAAAAAAGCAATGAAGCCTGTTTCCAGAAAACACAAATATACCAAACTTTTCACATAATTTCAGGGTGTATACAGGGCCTTGAAGCCAAACTTACAGCTTCTCTGGGAATTCATGAATCTCAAAGCTATAAACTTCTCAGTGACCCATGGGAGGCATTGTTGTAATGGTAGGCCTTTCATCTTCTTACTCTGGGGCCAGAAATTGCCGCAAGCCCCCTTTTGATCTCCAGAGAAACAAGGACTTCATGTATATGCCAGGAAGTTCTTCAGCCTTAACCCGATATATGAAATCAACTCCTCCAGGAGTGACCAGCTTTACTCTTTCTCCTTCCTTCTTTCTCCCAGCTCTGCATACACTCCATAGAACACCACACCTGGAGACTCAGCCACTTTCCAGGACACAATGATGCTGCTTTTCTTTTTGCCTTAGGCTCTTTCTTAAAAATTAATTACTAGTTCCTACACTCTGGATAAAAATGTCCCAGATTCTACAATATAAATTTGTTAAGCATTTACTGTGGAGTAAGCATACTGGTAGGCATTTCATATACATAAAATTTTTAAATCTTGACAACAACTTCAAAAGGAAAGTATTATTTACCTTGTTTTAACATGACAAAGTCACTGTACAGAGAGGTTAGTTAGCAAAGGGCAGAGTTGTGATTTGAACCCAGGTTGACTCTAGATCACATGTTCTTTCCACAGCCCCACCATATCCCTAGACTTGTTCCCTTAATGCTTTTCTCAATTGCAGTTCTGGGTATGACAAGAAAAGGCACAATCACCCTGGTAGGATAGCTCAATTGGTTAGAGCATAATCCCAGTACTCCACAGTTGCAGGTTTGATTCCTGGTCAGGGCATATGTAAAAATTAACCAATGAAATCATTAATAAATGAAACAGTAAACAGATATCTCTCTCTCTCTCTCTCTCTCTCCCCCCCCCACCACCACCTCCCCTCTCACTAGATCAAACAAAAAGTTTTAAAAATTAAATAAAAAATGAAAGATACAATCTTCCCACGGAAGTCCTTGTTAAAACCTCTTGGCATTTTAAATATTTCCAATCCCACATTTATATAAAGTCATGAAAATATCAGCTCTTGATCCAGAGCTCACCATAGGAGAGGGAAGAATTTCATCCTAGTTTAGTATTTGATGGTCTCAAAAAAGGGAGACTTTTTTCCCATCAATCACAAAGTTTTAATTCTTTACTGCTTCTGGATGGAAAGGCCTTAATGTGAGATAGTAATCTGAACTATTTGGCATGTGATTTCTAAGCAAAAGATACAGTAGTCTTCTATCCTCTTTTTAGTCATTTCTCTCTTTGAAATTCTCCTTTAATTTTCCTATTCTTATTCATGTAGACCAGTCATCTCCTCCACATTCCAGTCAGAGGAGTGGATTCACAGAAAGAAACAATCTCTCTACAATGCTGTGATTATGAAGAGAGACAGAGCTCTCCTTTCAAAGCTGTTGCTCAAAGTAGTCATAATTACACTGTAGTTCTCTGATGTTGATAACAAAACCAAATACCTTCCTCTCCTTGAAGCAGAAAAATATCTTGCTATTTATGATATGTATAAATAATATCTACGAAATTGAATGGGAGACATATTACATAGGGATGAAATAGAAAACTGAAATGGGTATCTTCACAGTCCTGGAACTGGACTCACAGAATGACAAAGAAAAAAAGGACTTTGTGATGAATAGGGGAAGTGTTTAGGAACTGGTATGGCATAGGCCTCTATCAGAGCAGAGCCCTAGAGACCTCTGTGTTGCCAGTTTTGATGATGGAGAGTGTACAAAAACAAAATACAAATCTATTTGAAGCAAAAAGTCATAGTCAGGGGAAGACCTTGGCATCAGGAAGGAGAAAAAGAAATGGTAACACAGAGGAAACATCTCCATTAATTGTCCAATGAAGACTGTGAGTATGTGAATGCCAGTGTTCAGGGTCATCTAGGGAGTTAAGGACATAGCCAAAGACACCCCAGGATAACAGAACTAACAAGAGATCCCATTGTCAAGGCCCCAGGAAACACTGAAGCTGGAGGAAAGGCAGAATACACAGGGACATTTGGCAAGGGAGACCCCTTCAGCCACAGTAAGAAAAATAAAAGAAAATCCAAAGAATGACCTAGTCTGCCTTGTACAGCCTTGGAGGTTGTGCACCACGCAGCTACATGGCTGCCTTTCCATGGGCCATGATGTAAATGCCACTCTCTAGGGTGGAATGATGCACAGTCTATGTGAGACTGTCTCAAAAGTAGCAGAATTCCAGCTTCTCTGTGCCCACATATTGGCCTAATTTTTGAAATACACACATATTTTTTAATTAAATTTCTTTTCTGAAACCATTAGACTCTGCTCAATCATTTGAATGATATCTTCAGGTTATGTGCAAACAACTCCATGGTGTTAAGTACTTAGCAACCTTGAAGAAGGGTAATCTCTCCATCCCATCATGAAGGAATGATGTCATAGACTGCATTTAAAAAACAGGGAGAGAGACTTCCAGCAAAGACAGAGGCATAGGCAGATACATTTTGCCTCCTCCCACAACGAAAAGAAGGATAACAACAAATTTAAAAATAAAAAATAACCAGAACTGCCAGAAAATCAAACTGTATGGAATTCTGACAACCAAGGAGTTAAAGAAGAAACATTCATTCATACTGGTAGGAGGGGTGGAGACAGGCAGCCAGGGTAGAGAGGACTCATGGCAAGGCAGCAGCTGGAGGACAGGAGTGCGCAAGGCAGTGGCTAGCTGAATGGGTGAGGCAGTGGCTGGTGGAGCAGGCGGTCCCACATTTGTGTGCAGAGAAACCAAGAGGAACAACTGGGGAGCAAGACAGACCATGCAACCCAGGGTTCTAGCATGGGGAAATAAAGCCTCAAAACGTCTGACTGGAAAAAATCTGCGGGGGTTGCAATGGAAGGAGAAACTCCCACCCTCACAGGAGAGTTGGAGAGACCCACAGGGTCCTAGAATGCACACAAACCCACCAACCTGGGAATCAGCATCAGAAGGACCCAATTTGCTTGTGGGTAGTGGGGGCAGTGACTGAAAGCCAGCCAAGAGCATAACAAGTAGCATTATTCACTCTCAGACCCCTCCTCCATGTACAGCACCGCAACACAGCGACATGGGTTGCCCTGCCCAGAAGAATACCTAAGGTTCTGCCTCTTACTACTTAACAGGTATACCTAGGCAAAAAAAAAAAAAAAAAAAAAAAAAAAAAAAAAAAAAAAAAAAAAAAAAAAAAAAAAAAAAAAAAAAAAAAAAAAAAAAAAAAATACAACTAAGCATTGAAGAGATAGCCAACATATCAGATATACAGTTCAAAACACTGGTAATCAGGATGCTCACAGAAATGGTGGAGTATGATTACAAAATAGAGGAAAAAGTGAAGGCTATGAAAAGTGAAATAAAGGAAAATGTACAAGGAACCAACAGTGAAGGGAAGGAAACCTGGACTCAAATCAATGGTTTGGACCAAAAGGAAGAAATAAACAGTCAACCAGAACAGAATGCAGAAACAAGAAGTCAAAAAAAAAAAAAAAAAAAAAAAAAAAAAAAAAAAAAAAAAAAAAAAAAAAAAAAAAAAAAAAAAAAAAAAAAAAAAAAAAAAAAAAAAAAAAAAAAAAAAAAAAAAAAAAAAAAAAAAAAAAAAAAAAAAAAAAAAAAAAAAAAAAAAAAAAAAAAAAAAAAAAAAAAA